>CAJSMF010000205.1:0-36489 GCA_907269125.1 Eristalis pertinax | reverse complement strand
GTTGAGATGTGTATTAACGAAATCCAAAGACTGGAGTGGATCCGACGACATCGAATTTTTCACCTAAAAAAATGTACAGTAAGGATTTTAGAGCCTTTCCATGGCTCTTCTTCCAACTGCCACAGCGGCCCAACTAGGCGTACCTACGACCTGTGCGCACCTGTGGTTATGTGTTGAGATGTGTATTAACGAAATCCAAAGACTGAAGTGGATCCGACGACATCGAATTTTTCACCTAAAAAAATGTACAGTGTATAGTAAGGATTTTGGAGCCTTCCATGGCTCATCTTCCAACTGCCATAGCGGCCCAACTAGGCGTACCTACGACCTGTGCGCACCTAAAAAAATGTACAGTAAGGATTTTAGAGCCTTTCCATGGCTCTTCTTCCAACTGCCACAGCGGCCCAACTAGGCGTACCTACGACCTGTGCGCACCTGTGGTTATGTGTTGAGATGTGTATTAACGTAATCCAAAGACTGAAGTGGATCCGACGACATCGAATTTTTCACCTAAAAAAATGTACAGTGTATAGTAAAGATTTTGGAGCCTTCCATGGCTCATCTTCCAACTGCCATAGCGGCCCAACTAGGCGTACCTACGACCTGTGCGCACCTGTGGTTATGTGTTGAGATGTGTATTAACGAAATCCAAAGACTGGAGTGGATCCGACGACATCGAATTTTTCACCTAAAAAAATGTACAGTGTATTGTAAGGATTTTAGATCCTTTCCTAGCTCTTCTTCCAACTGCCACAGCGGCCCAACTAGGCGTACCTACGACCTGTGCGCACCTGTGGTTGTGTTGAGATGTGTATTAACGAAATCCAAAGACTGGAGTGGATCCGACGACATCGAACTTTTCACCTAAAAAAATGTACAGTGTAAGGATGTACAGTAAGGATTTCAGAGCCTTTAAATGGCTCTTCTTCCAACTGCCACAGCGGCCCAACTAGGCGTACCTACGACCTGTGCGCACCTGTGGTTATGTGTTGAGATGTGTATTAACGAAATCCAAAGACTGGAGTGGATCCGACGACATCGAATTTTTTCACCTAAAAAAATGTACAGTAAGGATTTTAGAGCCTTTCCATGGCTCTTCTTCCAACTGCCACAGCGGCCCAACTAGGCGTACCTACGACCTGTGCGCACCTGTGGTTATGTGTTGAGATGTCTATTAACGAAATCCAAAGACTGGAGTGGATCCGACGACATCGAATTTTTCACCTAAACAAATCCACAGTGTATAGTAAGGATTTTAGATCCTTTCCTAGCTCTTCTTCCAACTGCCACAGCGGCCCAACAAGGCGTACCTACGACCTGTGCGCACCTGTGGTTATGTGTTGAGATGTGTATTAACGAAATCCAAAGACTGGAGTGGATCCGACGACATCGAATTTTTCACCTAAAAAAATGTACAGTGTATAGTAAGGATTTCAGAGCCTTTAAATGGCTCTTCTTCCAACTGCCACAGCGGCCCAACTAGGCGTACCTACGACCTGTGCGCACCTGTGGTTATGTGTTGAGATGTGTATTAACGAAATCCAAAGACTGGAGTGGATCCGACGACATCGAATTTTTCACCTAAAAAAATGTACAGTGTATAGTAAGGCTTTTGGAGCCTTCCATGGCTCATCTTCCAACTGCCACAGCGGCTCAACTAGGCGTACCCACGACCTGTGCGCACCTGTGGTTATGTGTTGAGATGTCTATTAACGAAATCCAAAGACTGGAGTGGATCCGACGACATCGAATTTTTCACCTAAAAAAATCCACAGTGTATAGTAAGGATTTTAGATCCTTTCCTAGCTCTTCTTCCAACTGCCACAGCGGCCCAACAAGGCGTACCTACGACCTGTGCGCACCTGTGGTTATGTGTTGAGATGTGTATTAACGAAATCCAAAGACTGGAGTGGATCCGACGACATCGAACTTTTCACCTAAAAAAATGTACAGTGTATAGTAAGGATTTTTGAGCCTTCCATGGCTCATATTACAACTGCCACAGCGGCGGAACTAGGCGTACCTACGACCTGTGTACACCTGTGGGTATGTGTTTAGATGTGTATTATCGAAATCCAAAGACTGGAGTGGATCCGACGACATCGAATTTTTCACCTAAAAAAATCCACAGGTGTATAGTAAGGATTTCTGAGCCTTTTCATGGCTCATCTTCCAACTGCCACAGCGGCCCAACTAGGCGTACCTACGACCTGTGCGCACCTGTGGTTATGTGTTGAGATGTGTGTTAACGAAATCCAAAGACTGGAGTGGATCCGACGACATCGAATTTTTCACCTAAAAAAATGTACAGTGTATAGTAAGGATTTTGGAGCCTTTCCATGGCTCTTCTTCCAACTGCCACAGCGGCCCAACTAGGCGTACCTACGACCTGTGCGCACCTGTGGTTAACGAAATCCAAAGACTGGAGTGGATCCGACGACATCGAATTTTTCACCTAAAAAAATGTACAGTGTATAGTAAGGATTTTAGAGCCTTTCCATGGCTCTTCTTCCAACTGCCACAGCGGCCCAACTAGGCGTACCTACGACCTGTGCGCACCTGTGGTTATGTGTTGAGATGTGTGTTAACGAAATCCAAAGACTGGAGTGGATCCGACGACATCGAATTTTTCACCTAAAAAAATGTACAGTGTATAGTAAGATTTTGGAGCCTTTCCATGGCTCTTCTTCCAACTGCCACAGCGGCCAACTAGGCGTACCTACGACCTGTGCGCACCTGTGGTTAACGAAATCCAAAGACTGGAGTGGATCCGACGACATCGAATTTTTCACCTAAAAAAATGTACAGTGTATAGTAAGGATTTGGAGCCTTTCCATGGCTCATCTTCCAAATGCCACAGCGGCCCAACTAGGCGTACCTACGACCTGTGCGCACCTGTGGTTATGTGTTGAGATGTGTATTAACGAAATCCAAAGACTGGAGTGGATACGACGACATCGAATTTTTCACCTAAAAAAATGTACAGTAAGGATTTTAGAGCCTTTCCATGGCTCTTCTTCCAACTTCCACAGCGGTCCAACTAGGCGTACCTACGACCTGTGCGCACCTGTGGTTATGTGTTGAGATGTGTATTAACGAAATCCAAAGACTGGAGTGGATCCGACGACATCGAACTTTTCACCTAAAAAAATGTACTGTGTATAGTAAGGATTTTGGAGCCTTCCATGGCTCTTCTTCCAACTGCCACAGCGGCCCAACTAGGCGTACCTACGACCTGTGCGCACCTGTGGTTATGTGTTGAGATGTGTATTAACGAAATCCAAAGACTGGAGTGGATCCGACGACATCGAATTTTTCACCTAAAAAAATGTACAGTGTATAGTAAGGATTTTAGAGCCTTTCCATGGCTCTTCTTCCAACTGCCACAGCGGCCCAAACTAGGCGTACCTACGACCTGTGCGCACCTGTGGTTATGTGTTGAGATGTCTATTAACGAAATCCAAAGACTGGAGTGGATCCGACGACATCGAATTTTTCACCTAAAAAAATGTACAGTAAGGATTTTAGAGCCTTTCCATGGCTCTTCTTCCAACTGCCACAGCGGCCCAACTAGGCGTACCTACGACCTGTGCGCACCTGTGGTTATGTGTTGAGATGTGTATTAACGTAATCCAAAGACTGAAGTGGATCCGACGACATCGAATTTTTCACCTAAAAAAATGTACAGTGTATAGTAAAGATTTTGGAGCCTTCCATGGCTCATCTTCCAACTGCCATAGCGGCCCAACTAGGCGTACCTACGACCTGTGCGCACCTGTGGTTATGTGTTGAGATGTCTATTAACGAAATCCAAAGACTGGAGTGGATCCGACGACATCGAATTTTTCACCTAAAAAAATGTACAGTGTATAGTAAGGATTTTGGAGCCTTCCATGGCTCATCTTCCAACTGCCACAGCGGCCCAACTAGGCGTACCTACGACCTGTGCGCACCTGTGGTTATGTGTTGAGATGTGTATTAACGAAATCCAAAGACTGAAGTGGATCCGACGACATCGAATTTTTCACCTAAAAAAATGTACAGTGTATAGTAAGGATTTCAGAGCCTTTAAATGGCTCTTCTTCCAACTGCCACAGCGGCCCAACTAGGCGTACCTACGACCTGTGCGCACCTGTGGTTATGTGTTGAGATGTGTATTAACGAAATCCAAAGACTGGAGTGGATCCGACGACATCGAATTTTTCACCTAAAAAAATGTACAGTAAGGATTTTAGAGCCTTTCCATGGCTCTTCTTCCAACTGCCACAGCGGCCCAACTAGGCGTACCTACGACCTGTGCGCACCTGTGGTTATGTGTTGAGATGTGTATTAACGAAATCCAAAGACTGAAGTGGATCCGACGACATCGAATTTTTCACCTAAAAAAATGTACAGTGTATAGTAAGGATTTTGGAGCCTTCCATGGCTCATCTTCCAACTGCCATAGCGGCCCAACTAGGCGTACCTACGACCTGTGCGCACCTAAAAAAATGTACAGTAAGGATTTTAGAGCCTTTCCATGGCTCTTCTTCCAACTGCCACAGCGGCCCCAACTAGGCGTACCTACGACCTGTGCGCACCTGTGGTTATGTGTTGAGATGTGTATTAACGTAATCCAAAGACTGAAGTGGATCCGACGACATCGAATTTTTCACCTAAAAAAATGTACAGTGTATAGTAAAGATTTTGGAGCCTTCCATGGCTCATCTTCCAACTGCCATAGCGGCCCAACTAGGCGTACCTACGACCTGTGCGCACCTGTGGTAATGTGTTGAGATGTGTATTAACGAAATCCAAAGACTGGAGTGGATCCGACGACATCGAATTTTTCACCTAAAAAAATGTACAGTGTATTGTAAGGATTTTAGATCCTTTCCTAGCTCTTCTTCCAACTGCCACAGCGGCCCAACTAGGCGTACCTACGACCTGTGCGCACCTGTGGTTGTGTTGAGATGTGTATTAACGAAATCCAAAGACTGGAGTGGATCCGACGACATCGAACTTTTCACCTAAAAAAATGTACAGTGTAAGGATGTACAGTAAGGATTTCAGAGCCTTTAAATGGCTCTTCTTCCAACTGCCACAGCGGCCCAACTAGGCGTACCTACGACCTGTGCGCACCTGTGGTTATGTGTTGAGATGTGTATTAACGAAATCCAAAGACTGGAGTGGATCCGACGACATCGAATTTTTCACCTAAAAAAATGTACAGTAAGGATTTTAGAGCCTTTCCATGGCTCTTCTTCCAACTGCCACAGCGGCCCAACTAGGCGTACCTACGACCTGTACGCACCTGTGGTTATGTGTTGAGATGTCTATTAACGAAATCCAAAGACTGGAGTGGATCCGACGACATCGAATTTTTCACCTAAACAAATCCACAGTGTATAGTAAGGATTTTAGATCCTTTCCTAGCTCTTCTTCCAACTGCCACAGCGGCCCAACAAGGCGTACCTACGACCTGTGCGCACCTGTGGTTATGTGTTGAGATGTGTATTAACGAAATCCAAAGACTGGAGTGGATCCGACGACATCGAATTTTTCACCTAAAAAAATGTACAGTGTATAGTAAGGATTTCAGAGCCTTTAAATGGCTCTTCTTCCAACTGCCACAGCGGCCCAACTAGGCGTACCTACGACCTGTGCGCACCTGTGGTTATGTGTTGAGATGTGTATTAACGAAATCCAAAGACTGGAGTGGATCCGACGACATCGAATTTTTCACCTAAAAAAATGTACAGTGTATAGTAAGGCTTTTGGAGCCTTCCATGGCTCATCTTCCAACTGCCACAGCGGCTCAACTAGGCGTACCTACGACCTGTGCGCACCTGTGGTTATGTGTTGAGATGTCTATTAACGAAATCCAAAGACTGGAGTGGATCCGACGACATCGAATTTTTCACCTAAAAAAATCCACAGTGTATAGTAAGGATTTTAGATCCTTTCCTAGCTCTTCTTCCAACTGCCACAGCGGCCCAACAAGGCGTACCTACGACCTGTGCGCACCTGTGGTTATGTGTTGAGATGTGTATTAACGAAATCCAAAGACTGGAGTGGATCCGACGACATCGAATTTTTCACCTAAAAAAATGTACAGTGTATAGTAAGGATTTTGGAGCCTTCCAATGCTCATTTTCCAACTGCCACAGCGACCCAACTAGGCGTACCACCGACCTGTGCGCACCTGTGGTTATGTGTTGAGATGTCTATTAACGAAATCCAAAGACTGGAGTGGATCCGACGACATCGAATTTTTCACCTAAAAAAATGTACAGTAAGGATTTTAGAGCCTTTCCATGGCTCTTCTTCCAACTGCCACAGCGGCCCAACTAGGCGTACCTACGACCTGTGCGCACCTGTGGTTATGTGTTGAGATGTGTATTAACGTAATCCAAAGACTGAAGTGGATCCGACGACATCGAATTTTTCACCTAAAAAAATGTACAGTGTATAGTAAGGATTTTGGAGCCTTCCATGGCTCATCTTCCAACTGCCATAGCGGCCCAACTAGGCGTACCTACGACATGTGCGCACCTGTGGTTATGTGTTGAGATGTCTATTAACGAAATCCAAAGACTGGAGTGGATCCGACGACATCGAATTTTTCACCTAAAAAAATGTACAGTGTATTGTAAGGATTTTAGATCCTTTCCTAGCTCTTCTTCCAACTGCCACAGCGGCCCAACTAGGCGTACCTACGACCTGTGCGCACCTGTGGTTGTGTTGAGATGTGTATTAACGAAATCCAAAGACTGGAGTGGATCCGACGACATCGAACTTTTCACCTAAAAAAATGTACAGTGTAAGGATGTACAGTAAGGATTTCAGAGCCTTTAAATGGCTCTTCTTCCAACTGCCACAGCGGCCCAACTAGGCGTACCTACGACCTGTGCGCACCTGTGGTTATGTGTTGAGATGTGTATTAACGAAATCCAAAGACTGGAGTGGATCCGACGACATCGAATTTTTCACCTAAAAAAATGTACAGTGTATTGTAAGGATTTTAGATCCTTTCCTAGCTCTTCTTCCAACTGCCACAGCGGCCCAACTAGGCGTACCTACGACCTGTGCGCACCTGTGGTTGTGTTGAGATGTGTATTAACGAAATCCAAAGACTGGAGTGGATCCGACGACATCGAACTTTTCACCTAAAAAAATGTACAGTGTAAGGATGTACAGTAAGGATTTCAGAGCCTTTAAATGGCTCTTCTTCCAACTGCCACAGCGGCCCAACTAGGCGTACCTACGACCTGTGCGCACCTGTGGTTATGTGTTGAGATGTGTATTAACGAAATCCAAAGACTGGAGTGGATCCGACGACATCGAATTTTTCACCTAAAAAAATGTACAGTAAGGATTTTAGAGCCTTTCCATGGCTCTTCTTCCAACTGCCACAGCGGCCCAACTAGGCGTACCTACAACCTGTGCGCACCTGTGGTTATGTGTTGAGATGTCTATTAACGAAATCCAAAGACTGGAGTGGATCCGACGACATCGAATTTTTCACCTAAACAAATCCACAGTGTATAGTAAGGATTTTAGATCCTTTCCTAGCTCTTCTTCCAACTGCCACAGCGGCCCAACAAGGCGTACCTACGACCTGTGCGCACCTGTGGTTATGTGTTGAGATGTGTATTAACGAAATCCAAAGACTGGAGTGGATCCGACGACATCGAATTTTTCACCTAAAAAAATGTACAGTGTATAGTAAGGATTTTGGAGCCTTCCAATGCTCATTTTCCAACTGCCACAGCGACCCAACTAGGCGTACCACCGACCTGTGCGCACCTGTGGTTATGTGTTGAGATGTCTATTAACGAAATCCAAAGACTGGAGTGGATCCGACGACATCGAATTTTTCATCTAAAAAAATGTACAGTGTATAGTAAGGATTTTGGAGCCTTTCCATGGCTCTTCTTCCAACTGCCACAGCGGCCCAACTAGGCGTACCTACGACCTGTGCGCACCTGTGGTTATGTGTTGAGATGTGTATTAACGTAATCCAAAGACTGAAGTGGATCCGACGACATCGAATTTTTCACCTAAAAAAATGTAGTGTATAGTAAGGATTTTGGAGCCTTCCATGGCTCATCTTCCAACTGCCATAGCGGCCCAACTAGGCGTACCTACGACATGTGCGCACCTGTGGTTATGTGTTGAGATGTCTATTAACGAAATCCAAAGACTGGAGTGGATCCGACGACATCGAATTTTTCACCTAAAAAAATGTACAGTGTATTGTAAGGATTTTAGATCCTTTCCTAGCTCTTCTTCCAACTGCCACAGCGGCCCAACTAGGCGTACCTACGACCTGTGCGCACCTGTGGTTGTGTTGAGATGTGTATTAACGAAATCCAAAGACTGGAGTGGATCCGACGACATCGAACTTTTCACCTAAAAAAATGTACAGTGTATAGTAAGGATTTTAGAGCCTTTCCATGGCTCTTCTTCCAACTGCTACAGCGGCCCAACTAGGCGTACCTACGACCTGTGCGCACCTGTGGTTATGTGTTGAGATGTGTATTAACGAAATCCAAAGACTGGAGTGGATCCGACGACATCGAATTTTTCACCTAAAAAATGTACAGTGTATAGTAAGGATTTTAGATCCTTTTCTAGCTCTTCTTCCAACTGCCACAGCGGCCCAACAAAGCGTACCTACGACCTGTGCGCACCTGTGGTTATGTGTTGAGATGTGTATTAACGAAATCCAAAGACTGGAGTGGATCCGACGACATCGAATTTTTCACCTAAAAAAATGTACAGTGTATAGTAAGGATTTCAGAGCCTTTAAATGGCTCTTCTTCCAACTGCCACAGCGGCCCAACTAGGCGTACCTACGACCTGTGCGCACCTGTGGTTATGTGTTGAGATGTGTATTAACGAAATCCAAAGACTGGAGTGGATCCGACGACATCGAATTTTTCACCTAAAAAAATGTACAGTGTATAGTAAGGATTTTGGAGCCTTCCATGGCTCATCTTCCAACTGCCACAGCGGCCCAACTAGGCGTACCACCGACCTGTGCGCACCTGTGGTTATGTGTTGAGATGTCTATTAACGAAATCCAAAGACTGGAGTGGATCCGACGACATCGAATTTTTCACCTAAAAAAATGTACAGGATTTTGGAGCCTTTCCATGGCTCTTCTTCCAACTGCCACAGCGGCCCAACTAGGCGTACCTACGACCTGTGCGCACCTGTGGATATGTGCTGAGATGTGTATTAACGAAATCCAAAGACTGGAGTGGATCCGACGACATCGAATTTTTCACCTAAAAAAATGTACAGTGTATAGTAAGGATTTTGGAGCCTTCCAATGCTCATCTTCCAACTGCCACAGCGGCCCAACTAGGCGTACCTACGACCTGTGCGCACCTGTGGTTATGTGTTGAGATGTCTATTAACGAAATCCAAAGACTGGAGTGGATCCGACGACATCGAATTTTTCACCTAAAAAAATGTACAGGATTTTGGAGCCTTCCATGGCTCATCTTCCAACTGCCACAGCGGCCCAACTAGGCGTACCTACGACCTGTGCGCACCTGTGGTTATGTGTTGAGATGTGTATTAGCGAAATCCAAAGACTGGAGTGGATCCGACGACATCGAATTTTTCACCTAAAAAAATGTACAGTGTATAGTAAGGATTTTGGAGCCTTCCATGGCTCATCTTCCAACTGCCACAGCGGCCCAACTAGGCGTACCTACGACCTGTGCGCACCTGTGGTTATGTGTTGAGATGTGTATTAACGAAATCCAAAGACTGGAGTGGATCCGACGACATCGAATTTTTCACCTAAAAAAATGTACAGTGTATAGTAACGATTTTGGAGCCTTCCATGGCTCATCTTCCAACTGCCACAGCGACCCAACTAGGCGTACCACCGACCTGTGCGCACCTGTGGTTATGTGTTGAGATGTCTATTAACGAAATCCAAAGACTGGAGTGGATCCGACGACATCGAATTTTTCACCTAAAAAAATGTACAGTAAGGATTTTAGAGCCTTTCCATGGCTCTTCTTCCAACTGCCACAGCGGCCCAACTAGGCGTACCTACGACCTGTGCGCACCTGTGGTTATGTGTTGAGATGTGTATTAACGTAATCCAAAGACTGAAGTGGATCCGACGACATCGAATTTTTCACCTAAAAAAATTTACAGTGTATAGTAAGGATTTTGGAGCCTTCCATGGCTCATCTTCCAACTGCCATAGCGGCCCAACTAGGCGTACCTACGACCTGTGCGCACCTGTGGTTATGTGTTGAGATGTCTATTAACGAAATCCAAAGACTGGAGTGGATCCGACGACATCGAATTTTTCACCTAAAAAAATGTACAGTGTATTGTAAGGATTTTAGATCCTTTCCTAGCTCTTCTTCCAACTGCCACAGCGGCCCAACTAGGCGTACCTACGACCTGTGCGCACCTGTGGTTATGTGTTGAGATGTGTATTAACGAAATCCAAAGACTGGAGTGGATCCGACAACATCGAACTTTTCACCTAAAAAAATGTACAGTGTATAGTAAGGATTTTAGAGCCTTTCCATGGCTCTTCTTCCAACTGCTACAGCGGCCCAACTAGGCGTACCTACGACCTGTGCGCACCTGTGGTTATGTGTTGAGATGTGTATTAACGAAATCCAAAGACTGGAGTGGATCCGACGACATCGAATTTTTCACCTAAAAAAATGTACAGTGTATAGTAAGGATTTCAGAGCCTTTAAATGGCTCTTCTTCCAACTGCCACAGCGGCCCAACTAGGCGTACCTACGACCTGTGGGCACCTGTGGTTATGTGTTGAGATGTGTATTAACGAAATCCAAAGACTGGAGTGGATCCGACGACATCGAATTTTTCACCTAAAAAAATGTACAGTGTATAGTAAGGATTTTGGAGCCTTCCATGGCTCATCTTCCAACTGCCACAGCGGCCCAACTAGGCGTACCACCGACCTGTGCGCACCTGTGGTTATATGTTGAGATGTCTATTAACGAAATCCAAAGACTGGAGTGGATCCGACGACATCGAATTTTTCACCTAAAAAAATGTACAGGATTTTGGAGCCTTTCCATGGCTCTTCTTCCAACTGCCACAGCGGCCCAACTAGGCGTACCTACGACCTGTGCGCACCTGTGGTTATGTGTTGAGATGTCTATTAACGAAATCCAAAGACTGGAGTGGATCCGACGACGTCGAATTTTTCACCTTAAAAAAATGTACAGGATTTTGGAGCCTTCCATGGCTCATCTTCCAACTGCCACAGCGGCCCAACTAGGCGTACCTACGACCTGTGCGCACCTGTGGTTATGTGTTGAGATGTGTATTAGCGAAATCCAAAGACTGGAGTGGATCCGACGACATCGAATTTTTCACCTAAAAAAATGTACAGTGTATAGTAAGGATTTTGGAGCCTTCCATGGCTCATCTTCCAACTGCCACAGCGGCCCAACTAGGCGTACCTACGACCTGTGCGCACCTGTGGTTATGTGTTGAGATGTGTATTAACGAAATCCAAAGACTGGAGTGGATCCGACGACATCGAATTTTTCACCTAAAAAAATGTACAGTGTATAGTAAGGATTTTGGAGCCTATCCATGGCTCTTCTTCCAACTGCCACAGCGGCCCAACTAGGCGTACCTACGACCTGTGCGCACCTGTGGTTATGTGTTGAGATGTGTTTCAACGAAATCCAAAGACTGGAGTGGATCCGACGACATCGAATTTTTCACCTAAAAAAATGTACAGTGTATAGTAAGGATTTTGGAGCCTTCCATGGCTCATCTTCCAACTGCCACAGCGGCCCAACTAGGCGTACCTACGACCTGTGCGCACCTGTGGTTATGTGTTGAGATGTCTATTAACGAAATCCAAAGACTGGAGTGGATCCGACAACATCGAATTTTTCACCTAAAAAAATGTACAGTGTATAGTAAGGATTTTGGAGCCTTCCATGGCTCATCTTCCAACTGCCACAGCGGCCCAACTAGGCGTACCTACGACCTGTGCGCACCTGTGGTTATGTGTTGAGATGTGTATTAACGAAATCCAAAGACTGGAGTGGATCCGACGACATCGAATTTTTCACCTAAAAAAATGTACAGTGTATAGTAAGGATTTTGGAGCCTTTCCATGGCTCTTCTTCCAACTGCCACAGCGGCCCAACTAGGCGTACCTACGACCTGTGCGCACCTATGGTTATGTGTTGAGATGTGTATTAACGAAATCCAAAGACTGGAGTGGATCCGACGACATCGAATTTTTCACCTAAAAAAATGTACAGTGTATAGTAAGGATTTTGGAGCCTTCCATGGCTCATCTTCCAACTGCCACAGCGGCCCAACTAGGCGTACCACCGACCTGTGCGCACCTGTGGTTATGTGTTGAGATGTCTATTAACGAAATCCAAAGACTGGAGTGGATCCGACGACATCGAATTTTTCACCTAAAAAAATGTACAGGATTTTGGAGCCTTCCATGGCTCATCTTCCAACTGCCACAGCGGCCCAACTAGGCGACCTACGACCTGTGCGCACCTGTGGTTATGTGTTGAGATGTGTATTAACGAAATCCAAAGACTGGAGTGGATCCGAGGACATCGAATTTTTCGCCTAAAAAAATGTACAGTGTATAGTAAGGATTTTGGAGCCTTCCAATGCTCATCTTCCAACTGCCACAGCGGCCCAACTAGGCGTACCTACGACCTGTGCGCACCTGTGGTTATGTGTTGAGATGTCTACTAACGAAATCCAAAGACTGGAGTGGATCCGACGACATCGAATTTTTCACCTAAAAAAATGTACAGTGTGTAGTAAGGATTTTGGAGCCTTTCCATGGCTCATCTTCCAACTGCCACAGCGGCCCAACTAGGCGTACCTACGACCTGTGCGCACCTGTGGTTATGTGTTGAGATGTCTACTAACGAAATCCAAAGACTGGAGTGGATCCGACGACATCGAATTTTTCACCTAAAAAAATGTACAGTGTGTAGTAAGGATTTTGGAGCCTTTCCATGGCTCATCTTCCAACTGCCACAGCGGCCCAACTAGGCGTACCTACGACCTGTGCGCACCTGTGGTTATGTGTTGAGATGTCTATTAACGAAATCCAAAGACTGGAGTGGATCCGACGACATCGAATTTTTCACCTAAAAAAATGTACAGGATTTTGGAGCCTTCCATGGCTCATCTTCCAACTGCCACAGCGGCCCAACTAGGCGTACCACCGACCTGTGCGCACCTGTGGTTATGTGTTGAGATGTCTATTAACGAAATCCAAAGACTGGAGTGGATCCGACGACATCGAATTTTTCACCTAAAAAAATGTACAGTGTGTAGTAAGGATTTTGGAGCCTTTCCATGGCTCATCTTCCAACTGCCACAGCGGCCCAACTAGGCGTACCTACGACCTGTGCGCACCTGTGGTTATGTGTTGAGATGTCTATTAACGAAATCCAAAGACTGGAGTGGATCCGACGACATCGAATTTTTCACCTAAAAAAATGTACAGGATTTTGGAGCCTTCCATGGCTCATCTTCCAACTGCCACAGCGGCCCAACTAGGCGTACCTACGACCTGTGCGCACCTGTGGTTATGTGTTGAGATGTGTATTAACGAAATCCAAAGACTGGAGTGGATCCGACGACATCGAATTTTACACCTAAAAAAATGTACAGGGTATAGTAAGGATTTTAGAGCCTTTCCATGGCTCTTCTTCCAACTGCCGCAGCGGCACAACTAGGCGTACCTACGACCTGTGCGCACCTGTGGTTATGTGTTGAGATGTCTATTAACGAAATCCAAAGACTGGAGTGGATCCGACGACATCGAATTTTTCACCTAAAAAAATGTACAGTGTATAGTAAGGATTTTGGAGCCTTCCATGGCTCATCTTCCAACTGCCACAGCGGCCCAACTAGGCGTACCTACTACCTGTGCGCACCTGTGGTTATGTGTTGAGATGTGTATTAACGAAATCCAAAGACTAGAGTGGATCCGACGACATCGAATTTTTCACCTAAAAAAATGTACAGTGTATAGTAAGGATTTTGGAGCCTTTCCATGGCTCATCTTCCAACTGCCACAGCGGCCCAACTAGGCGTACCTACGACCTGTGCGCACCTATGGTTATGTGTTGAGATGTGTATTAACGAAATCCAAAGACTGGAGTGGATCCGACGACATCGAATTTTTCACCTAAAAAAATGTACAGGGTATTGTAAGGATTTTGGAGCCTTCCATGGCTCATCTTCCAACTGCCACAGCGGCCCAACTAGGCGTACCTACGACCTGTTCGCACCTGTGGTTATGTGTTGAGATGTGTATTAACGAAATCCAAAGACTGGAGTGGATCCGACGACATCGAATTTTTCACCTAAAAAAATGTACAGTGTATAGTAAGGATTTTAGAGCCTTTCCATGGCTCTTCTTCCAACTGATACAGCGGCCCAACTAGGCGTACCTACGACCTGTGCGCACCTGTGGTTATGTGTTGAGATGTCTATTAACGAAATCCAAAGACTGGAGTGGATCCGACGACATCGAATTTTTCACCTAAAAAAATGTACAGTGTATAGTAAGGATTTTGGAGCCTTCCATGGCTCATCTTCCAACTGCCAGAGCGGCCCAACTAGGCATACCTACGACCTGTGCGCACCTGTGGTTATGTGTTGAGATGTGTATTAACGAAATCCAAAGACTGGAGTGGATCCGACGACATCGAATTTTTCACCTAAAAAAATGTACAGTGTATAGTAAGGATTTTGGAGCCTTTCCATGGCTCATCTTCCAACTGCCACAGCGGCCCAACTAGGCGTACCTACGACCTGTGCGCACCTGTGGTTATGTGTTGAGATGTCTATTAACGAAATCCAAAGACTGGAGTGGATCCGACGACATCGAATTTTTCACCTAAAAAAATGTACAGTGTGTAGTAAGGATTTTGGAGCCTTTGCATGGCTCATCTTCCAACTGCCACAGCGGCCCAACTAGGCGTACCTACGACCTGTGCGCACCTGTGGTTATGTGTTGAGATGTGTATTAACGAAATCCAAAGACTGGAGTGGATCCGACGACATCGAATTTTTCGCCTAAAAAAATGTACAGTGTATAGTAAGGCTTTTGGAGCCTTCCAATGCTCATCTTCCAACTGCCACAACGGCCCAACTAGGCGTACCTACGACCTGTGCGCACCTGTGGTTATGTGTTGAGATGTCTATTAACGAAATCCAAAGACTGGAGTGGATCCGACGACATCGAATTTTTCACCTAAAAAAATGTACAGTGTATAGTAAGGATTTTGGAGCCTTCCATGGCTCATCTTCCAACTGCCACAGCGGCCCAACTAGGCGTACCCACGACCTGTGCGCACCTGTGGTTATGTGTTGAGATGTCTATTAACGAAATCCAAAGACTGGAGTCGATCCGACGACATCGAATTTTTCACCTAAAAAAATGTACAGTGTATAGTAAGGATTTTAGAGCCTTTCCATGGCTCTTCTTCCAACTGCCACAGCGGCCCAACTAGGCGTACCTACGACCTGTGCGCACCTGTGGTTATGTGTTGAGATGTGTATTAACGAAATCCAAAGACTGGAGTGGAACCGACAACATCGAATTTTTCACCTAAAAAAATGTACAGGGTATAGTAAGGATTTTGGAGCCTTCCATGGCTCATCTTCCAACTGCCACAGCGGCCCAACTAGGCGTACCTACGACCTGTTCGCACCTATGGTTATGTGTTGAGATGTGTATTAACGAAATCCAAAGACTGGAGTGGAACCGACAACATCGAATTTTTCACCTAAAAAAATGTACAGGGTATAGTAAGGATTTTGGAGCCTTCCATGGCTCATCTTCCAACTGCCACAGCGGCCCAACTAGGCGTACCTACGACCTGTGCGCACCTGTGGTTATGTGTTGAGATGTCTATTAACGAAATCCAAAGACTGGAGTGGATCCGACGACATCGAATTTTTCACCTAAAAAAATGTACAGTGTATAGTAAGGATTTTGGAGCCTTCCATGGCTCATCTTCCAACTGCCACAGCGGCCCAACTAGGCGTACCTACGACCTGTGCGCACCTGTGGTTATGTGTTGAGATGTGTATTAACGAAATCCAAAGACTGGAGTGGATCCGACGACATCGAATTTTTCACCTAAAAAAATGTACAGTGTATAGTAAGGATTTTGGAGCCTTCCATGGCTCATCTTCCAACTGCCACAGCGGCCCAACTAGGCGTACCTACGACCTGTGCGCACCTGTGGTTATGTGTTGAGATGTGTATTAACGAAATCCAAAGACTGGAGTGGATCCGACGACATCGAATTTTTCACCTAAAAAAATGTACAGTGTATAGTAAGGATTTTGGAGCCTTCCATGGCTCATCTTCCAACTGCCACAGCGGCCCAACTAGGCGTACCTACGACCTGTGCGCACCTGTGGTTATGTGTTGAGATGTGTATTAACGAAATCCAAAGACTGGAGTGGATCCGACGACATCGAATTTTTCACCTAAAAAAATGTACAGTGTATAGTAAGGATTTTGGAGCCTTTCCATGGCTCATCTTCCAACTGCCACAGCGGCCCAACTAGGCGTACCTACGACCTGTGCGCACCTATGGTTATGTGTTGAGATGTGTATTAACGAAATCCAAAGACTGGAGTGGATCCGACGACATCGAATTTTTCACCTAAAAAAATGTACAGGGTATAGTAAGGATTTTGGAGCCTTCCATGGCTCATCTTCCAACTGCCACAGCGGCCCAACTAGGCGTACCTACGACCTGTTCGCACCTGTGGTTATGTGTTGAGATGTGTATTAACGAAATCCAAAGACTGGAGTGGATCCGACGACATCGAATTTTTCACCTCAAAAAATGTACAGTGTATAGTAAGGATTTTAGAGCCTTTCCATGGCTCTTCTGCTAACTGATACAGCGGCCGAACTAGGCGTACCTACGACCTGTGCGCACCTGTGGTTATGTGTTGAGATGTCTATTAACGAAATCCAAAGACTGGAGTGGATCCGACGACATCGAATTTTTCACCTAAAAAAATGTACAGTGTATAGTAAGGATTTTGGAGCCTTCCATGGCTCATCTTCCAACTGCCACAGCGGCCCAACTAGGCGTACCTACGACCTGTGCGCACCTGTGGTTATGTGTTGAGATGTGTATTAACGAAATCCAAAGACTGGAGTGGATCCGACGACATCGAATTTTACACCTAAAAAAATGTACAGGGTATAGTAAGGATTTTAGAGCCTTTCCATGGCTCTTCTTCCAACTGCCGCAGCGGCCCAACTAGGCGTACCTACGACCTGTGCGCACCTGTGGTTATGTGTTGAGATGTCTATTAACGAAATCCAAAGACTGGAGTGGATCCAACGACATCGAATTTTTCACCTAAAAAAATGTACAGTGTATAGTAAGGATTTTGGAGCCTTCCATGGCTCATCTTCCAACTGCCACAGCGGCCCAACTAGGCGTACCTACGACCTGTGCGCACCTGTGGTTATGTGTTGAGATGTGTATTAACGAAATCCAAAGACTGGAGTGGATCCGACGACATCGAATTTTTCACCTAAAAAAATGTACAGGGTATAGTAAGGATTTTGGAGCCTTCCATGGCTCATCTTCCAACTGCCACGGCGGCCCAACTAGGCGTACCTACGACCTGTTCGCACCTGTGGTTATGTGTTGAGATGTGTATTAACGAATTCCAAAGACTGGAGTGGATCCGACGACATCGAATTTTTCACCTAAAAAAATGTACAGGGTATAGTAAGGATTTTGGAGCCTTCCATGGCTCATCTTCCAACTGCCACAGCGGCCCAACTAGGCGTACCTACGACCTGTTCGCACCTGTGGTTATGTGTTGAGATGTGTATTAACGAAATCCAAAGACTGGAGTGGATCCGACGACATCGAATTTTTCACCTAAAAAAATGTACAGTGTATAGTAAGGATTTTAGAGCCTTTCCATGGCTCTTCTTCCAACTGATACAGCGGCCCAACTAGGCGTACCTACGACCTGTGCGCACCTGTGGTTATGTGTTGAGATGTCTATTAACGAAATCCAAAGACTGGAGTGGATCCGACGACATCGAATTTTTCACCTAAAAAAATGTACAGTGTATAGTAAGGATTTTGGAGCCTTTCCATATCTCTTCTTCCAACTGATACAGCGGCCCAACTAGGCGTACCTACGACCTGTGCGCACCTGTGGTTATGTGTTGAGATGTCTATTAACGAAATCCAAAGACTGGAGTGGATCCGACGACATCGAATTTTTCACCTAAAAAAATGTACAGTGTATAGTAAGGATTTTAGAGCCTTTCCATGGCTCTTCTTCCAACTGCCACAGCGGCCCAACTAGGCGTACCTACGACCTGTGCGCACCTGTGGTTATGTGTTGAGATGTCTATTAACGAAATCCAAAGACTGGAGTGGATCCGACGACATCGAATTTTTCACCTAAAAAAATGTACAGTGTATAGTAAGGATTTTGGAGCCTTCCATGGCTCATCTTCCAACTGCCAGAGCGGCCCAACTAGGCATACCTACGACCTGTGCGCACCTGTGGTTATGTGTTGAGATGTGTATTAACGAAATCCAAAGACTGGAGTGGATCCGACGACATCGAATTTTTCACCTAAAAAAATGTACAGTGTATAGTAAGGATTTTGGAGCCTTTCCATGGCTCATCTTCCAACTGCCACAGCGGCCCAACTAGGCGTACCTACGACCTGTGCGCACCTGTGGTTATGTGTTGAGATGTCTATTAACGAAATCCAAAGACTGGAGTGGATCCGACGACATCGAATTTTTCACCTAAAAAAATGTACAGTGTGTAGTAAGGATTTTGGAGCCTTTCCATGGCTCATCTTCCAACTGCCACAGCGGCCCAACTAGGCGTACCTACGACCTGTGCGCACCTGTGGTTATGTGTTGAGATGTGTATTAACGAAATCCAAAGACTGGAGTGGATCCGACGACATCGAAATTTTCACCTAAAAAAATGTACAGTGTATTGTAAGGATTTTAGAGCCTTTCCATGGCTCTTCTTCCAACTGCCACAGCGGCCCAACTAGGCGTACCTACGACCTGGGCGCACCTGTGGTTATGTGTTGAGATGTGTATTAACGAAATCCACAGACTGGAGTGGATCCGACGACATCGAATTTTACACCAAAAAAAATGTACAGGGTATAGTAAGGATTTTAGAGCCTTTCCATGGCTCTTCTTCCAACTGCCGCAGCGGCCCAACTAGGCGTACCTACGACCTGTGCGCACCTGTGGTTATGTGTTGAGATGTCTATTAACGAAATCCAAAGACTGGAGTGGATCCGACGACATCGAATTTTTCACCTAAAAAAATGTACAGTGTATAGTAAGGATTTTGGAGCCTTCCATGGCTCATCTTCCAACTGCCACAGCGGCCCAACTAGGCGTACCTACGACCTGTGCGCACCTGTGGTTATGTGTTGAGATGTGTATTAACGAAATCCAAAGACTGGAGTGGATCCGACGACATCGAATTTTTCACCTAAAAAAATGTACAGTGTATAGTAAGGATTTTGGAGCCTTCCATGGCTCATCTTCCAACTGCCACAGCGGCCCAACTAGGCGTACCTACGACCTGTGCGCACCTGTGGTTATGTGTTGAGATGTGTATTAACGAAATCCAAAGACTGGAGTGGATCCGACGACATCGAATTTTTCACCTAAAAAAATGTACAGTGTATAGTAAGGATTTTGGAGCCTTTCCATGGCTCATCTTCCAACTGCCACAGCGGCCCAACTAGGCGTACCTACGACCTGTGCGCACCTGTGGTTATGTGTTGAGATGTCTATTAACGAAATCCAAAGACTGGAGTGGATCCGACGACATCGAATTTTTCACCTAAAAAAATGTACAGTGTATAGTAAGGATTTTGGAGCCTTCCATGGCTCATCTTCCAACTGCCACAGCGGCCCAACTAGGCGTACCTACGACCTGTGCGCACCTGTGGTTATGTGTTGAGATGTGTATTAACGAAATCCAAAGACTGGAGTGGATCCGACGACATCGAATTTTTCACCTAAAAAAATGTACAGTGTATAGTAAGGATTTTGGAGCCTTCCATGGCTCATCTTCCAACTGCCACAGCGGCCCAACTAGGCGTACCTACGACCTGTGCGCACCTGTGGTTATGTGTTGAGATGTGTATTAACGAAATCCAAAGACTGGAGTGGATCCGACGACATCGAATTTTTCACCTAAAAAAATGTACAGTGTATAGTAAGGATTTTGGAGCCTTTCCATGGCTCATCTTCCAACTGCCACAGCGGCCCAACTAGGCGTACCTACGACCTGTGCGCACCTATGGTTATGTGTTGAGATGTGTATTAACGAAATCCAAAGACTGGAGTGGATCCGACGACATCGAATTTTTCACCTAAAAAAATGTACAGGGTATAGTAAGGATTTTGGAGCCTTCCATGGCTCATCTTCCAACTGCCACAGCGGCCCAACTAGGCGTACCTACGACCTGTTCGCACCTGTGGTTATGTGTTGAGATGTGTATTAACGAAATCCAAAGACTGGAGTGGATCCGACGACATCGAATTTTTCACCTCAAAAAATGTACAGTGTATAGTAAGGATTTTAGAGCCTTTCCATGGCTCTTCTGCCAACTGATACAGCGGCCGAACTAGTCGTACCTACGACCTGTGCGCACCTGTGGTTATGTGTTGAGATGTCTTTTAACGAAATCCAAAGACTGGAGTGGATCCGACGACATCGAATTTTTCACCTAAAAAAATGTACAGTGTATAGTAAGGATTTTGGAGCCTTCCATGGCTCATCTTCCAACTGCCACAGCGGCCCAACTAGGCGTACCTACGACCTGTGCGCACCTGTGGTTATGTGTTGAGATGTGTATTAACGAAATCCAAAGACTGGAGTGGATCCGACGACATCGAATTTTACACCTAAAAAAATGTACAGGGTATAGTAAGGATTTTAGAGCCTTTCCATGGCTCTTCTTCCAACTGCCGCAGCGGCCCAACTAGGCGTACCTACGACCTGTGCGCACCTGTGGTTATGTGTTGAGATGTCTATTAACGAAATCCAAAGACTGGAGTGGATCCAACGACATCGAATTTTTCACCTAAAAAAATGTACAGTGTATAGTAAGGATTTTGGAGCCTTCCATGGCTCATCTTCCAACTGCCACAGCGGCCCAACTAGGCGTACCTACGACCTGTGCGCACCTGTGGTTATGTGTTGAGATGTGTATTAACGAAATCCAAAGACTGGAGTGGATCCGACGACATCGAATTTTTCACCTAAAAAAATGTACAGGGTATAGTAAGGATTTTGGAGCCTTCCATGGCTCATCTTCCAACTGCCACGGCGGCCCAACTAGGCGTACCTACGACCTGTTCGCACCTGTGGTTATGTGTTGAGATGTGTATTAACGAATTCCAAAGACTGGAGTGGATCCGACGACATCGAATTTTTCACCTAAAAAAATGTACAGGGTATAGTAAGGATTTTGGAGCCTTCCATGGCTCATCTTCCAACTGCCACAGCGGCCCAACTAGGCGTACCTACGACCTGTGCGCACCTGTGGTTATGTGTTGAGATGTCTATTAACGAAATCCAAAGACTGGAGTGGATCCAACGACATCGAATTTTTCACCTAAAAAAATGTACAGTGTATAGTAAGGATTTTGGAGCCTTCCATGGCTCATCTTCCAACTGCCACAGCGGCCCAACTAGGCGTACCTACGACCTGTGCGCACCTGTGGTTATGTGTTGAGATGTGTATTAACGAAATCCAAAGACTGGAGTGGATCCGACGACATCGAATTTTTCACCTAAAAAAATGTACAGGGTATAGTAAGGATTTTGGAGCCTTCCATGGCTCATCTTCCAACTGCCACGGCGGCCCAACTAGGCGTACCTACGACCTGTTCGCACCTGTGGTTATGTGTTGAGATGTGTATTAACGAATTCCAAAGACTGGAGTGGATCCGACGACATCGAATTTTTCACCTAAAAAAATTTACAGTGTATAGTAAGGATTTTAGAGCCTTTCCATATCTCTTCTTCCAACTGATACAGCGGCCCAACTAGGCGTACCTACGACCTGTGCGCACCTGTGGTTATGTGTTGAGATGTGTATTAACGAAATCCAAAGACTGGAGTGGATCCGACGACATCGAATTTTTCACCTAAAAAAATGTACAGGGTATTGTAAGGATTTTGGAGCCTTCCATGGCTCATCTTCCAACTGCCACAGCGGCCCAACTAGGCGTACCTACGACCTGTGCGCACCTGTGGTTATGTGTTGAGATGTGTATTAACGAAATCCAAAGACTGGAGTGGATCCGACGACATCGAATTTTTCACCTAAAAAAATGTACAGTGTGTAGTAAGGATTTTGGAGCCATTCCATGGCTCATCTTCCAACTGCCACAGCGGCCCAACTAGGCGTACCTACGACCTGTGCGCACCTGTGGTTATGTGTTGAGATGTCTATTAACGAAATCCAAAGACTGGAGTGGATCCGACGACATCGAATTTTTCACCTAAGAAAATGTACAGGATTTTGGAGCCTTCCATGGCTCATCTTCCAACTGCCACAGCGGCCCAACTAGGACCTACGACCTGTGCGCACCTGTGGTTATGTGTTGAGATGTGTATTAACGAAATCCAAAGACTGGAGTGGATCCGACGACATCGAATTTTTCACCTAAAAAAATGTACAGTGTGTAGTAAGGATTTTGGAGCCTTTCCATGGCTCATCTTCCAACTGCCACAGCGGCCCAACTAGGCGTACCTACGACCTGTGCGCACCTGTGGTTATGTGTTGAGATGTGTATTAACATCGAATTTTTCACCTAAAAAAATGTACAGTGTATAGTAAGGACTTTGGAGCCTTTCCATGGCTCATCTTCCAACTGCCACAGCAGCCCAACTAGGCGTACCTACGACCTGGGCGCACCTGTGGTTATGTGTTGAGATGTGTATTAACGAAATCCAAAGACTGGAGTGGATCCGACGACATCGAATTTTACACCTAAAAAAATGTACAGGGTATAGTAAGGATTTTAGAGCCTTTCCATGGCTCTTCTTCCAACTGCCGCAGCGGCACAACTAGGCGTACCTACGACCTGTGCGCACCTGTGGTTATGTGTTGAGATGTGTATTAACGAAATCCAAAGACTAGAGTGGATCCGACGACATCGAATTTTTCACCTAAAAAAATGTACAGTGTATAGTAAGGATTTTGGAGCCTTTCCATGGCTCATCTTCCAACTGCCACAGCGGCCCAACTAGGCGTACCTACGACCTGTGCGCACCTATGGTTATGTGTTGAGATGTGTATTAACGAAATCCAAAGACTGGAGTGGATCCGACGACATCGAATTTTTCACCTAAAAAAATGTACAGGGTATTGTAAGGATTTTGGAGCCTTCCATGGCTCATCTTCCAACTGCCACAGCGGCCCAACTAGGCGTACCTACGACCTGTTCGCACCTGTGGTTATGTGTTGAGATGTGTATTAACGAAATCCAAAGACTGGAGTGGATCCGACGACATCGAATTTTTCACCTAAAAAAAATGTACAGTGTATAGTAAGGATTTTAGAGCCTTTCCATGGCTCTTCTTCCAACTGATACAGCGGCCCAACTAGGCGTACCTACGACCTGTGCGCACCTGTGGTTATGTGTTGAGATTTGTATTAACGAAATCCAAAGACTGGAGTGGATCCGACGACATCGAATTTTTCACCTAAAAAAATGTACAGTGTATAGTAAGGATTTTAGAGCCTTTCCATGGCTCTTCTTCCAACTGATACAGCGGCCCAACTAGGCGTACCTACGACCTGTGCGCACCTGTGGTTATGTGTTGAGATTTGTATTAACGAAATCCAAAGACTGGAGTGGATCCGACGACATCGAATTTTTCACCTAAAAAAATGTACAGTGTATAGTAAGGATTTTGGAGCCTTTCCATGGCTCATCTTCCAACTGCCACAGCGGCCCAACTAGGCGTACCTACGACCTGTGCGCACCTGTGGTTATGTGTTGAGATGTCTATTAACGAAATCCAAAGACTGGAGTGGATCCGACGACATCGAATTTTTCACCTAAAAAAATGTACAGTGTGTAGTAAGGATTTTGGAGCCATTCCATGGCTCATCTTCCAACTGCCACAGCGGCCCAACTAGGCGTACCTACGACCTGTGCGCACCTGTGGTTATGTGTTGAGATGTCTATTAACGAAATCCAAAGACTGGAGTGGATCCGACGACATCGAATTTTTCACCTAAGAAAATGTACAGGATTTTGGAGCCTTCCATGGCTCATCTTCCAACTGCCACAGCGGCCCAACTAGGACCTACGACCTGTGCGCACCTGTGGTTATGTGTTGAGATGTGTATTAACGAAATCCAAAGACTGGAGTGGATCCGACGACATCGAATTTTTCACCTAAAAAAATGTACAGTGTATAGTAAGGATTTTAGAGCCTTTCCATGGCTCTTCTTCCAACTGATACAGCGGCCCAACTAGGCGTACCTACGACCTGTGCGCACCTGTGGTTATGTGTTGAGATTTGTATTAACGAAATCCAAAGACTGGAGTGGATCCGACGACATCGAATTTTTCACCTAAAAAAATGTACAGTGTATAGTAAGGATTTTGGAGCCTTTCCATGGCTCATCTTCCAACTGCCACAGCGGCCCAACTAGGCGTACCTACGACCTGTGCGCACCTGTGGTTATGTGTTGAGATGTCTATTAACGAAATCCAAAGACTGGAGTGGATCCGACGACATCGAATTTTTCACCTAAAAAAATGTACAGTGTGTAGTAAGGATTTTGGAGCCATTCCATGGCTCATCTTCCAACTGCCACAGCGGCCCAACTAGGCGTACCTACGACCTGTGCGCACCTGTGGTTATGTGTTGAGATGTGTATTAACGAAATCCAAAGACTGGAGTGGATCCGACGACATCGAATTTTTCACCTAAAAAAATGTACAGGATTTTGGAGCCTTCCATGGCTCATCTTCCAACTGCCACAGCGGCCCAACTAGGACCTACGACCTGTGCGCACCTGTGGTTATGTGTTGAGATGTGTATTAACGAAATCCAAAGACTGGAGTGGATCCGACGACATCAAATTTTTCGCCTAAAAAAATGTACAGTGTATAGTAAGGATTTTGGAGCCTTCCAATGCTCATCTTCCAACTGCCACAGCGGCCCAACTAGGCGTACCTACGACCTGTGCGCACCTGTGGTTATATGTTGAGATGTCTATTAACGAAATCCAAAGACTGGAGTGGATCCGACGACATCGAATTTTTCACCTAAAAAAATGTACAGTGTGTAGTAAGGATTTTGGAGCCTTTCCATGGCTCATCTTCCAACTGCCACAGCGGCCCAACTAGGCGTACCTACGACCTGTGCGCACCTGTGGTTATGTGTTGAGATGTGTATTAACGAAATCCAAAGACTGGAGTGGATCCGACGACATCGAATTTTTCACCTAAAAAAATGTACAGTGTATAGTAAGGATTTTAGAGCCTTTCCATGGCTCTTCTTCCAACTGCCACAGCGGCCCAACTAGGCGTACCTACGACCTGTGCGCACCTGTGGTTATGTGTTGAGATGTGTATTAACGAAATCCAAAGACTGGAGTGGATCCGACGACATCGAAATTTTCACCTAAAAAAATGTACAGTGTATTGTAAGGATTTTAGAGCCTTTCCATGGCTCTTCTTCCAACTGCCACAGCGGCCCAACTAGGCGTACCTACGACCTGGGCGCACCTGTGGTTATGTGTTGAGATGTGTATTAACGAAATCCAAAGACTGGAGTGGATCCGACGACATCGAATTTTACAACTAAAAAAATGTACAGGGTATAGTAAGGATTTTAGAGCCTTTCCATGGCTCTTCTTCCAACTGCCGCAGCGGCCCAACTAGGCGTACCTACGACCTGTGCGCACCTGTGGTTATGTGTTGAGATGTCTATTAACGAAATCCAAAGACTGGAGTGGATCCGACGACATCGAATTTTTCACCTAAAAAAATGTACAGTGTATAGTAAGGATTTTGGAGCCTTCCATGGCTCATCTTCCAACTGCCACAGCGGCCCAACTAGGCGTACCTACGACCTGTGCGCACCTGTGGTTATGTGTTGAAATGTGTATTAACGAAATCCAAAGACTGGAGTGGATCCGACGACATCGAATTTTACACCTAAAAAAATGTACAGGGTATAGTAAGGATTTTAGAGCCTTTCCATGGCTCTTCTTCCAACTGCCGCAGCGGCCCAACTAGGCGTACCTACGACCTGTGCGCACCTGTCGTTATGTGTTGAGATGTGTATTAACGAAATCCAAAGACTGGAGTGGATCCGACGACATCGAATTTTTCACCTAAAAAAATGTACAGGGTATAGTAAGGATTTTGGAGCCTTCCATGGCTCATCTTCCAACTGCCACAGCGGCCCAACTAGGCGTACCTACGACCTGTTCGCACCTGTGGTTATGTGTTGAGATGTGTATTAACGAAATCCAAAGACTAGAGTGGATCCGACGACATCGAATTTTTCACCTAAAAAAATTTACAGTGTATAGTAAGGATTTTAGAGCCTTTCCATATCTCTTCTTCCAACTGATACAGCGGCCCAACTAGGCGTACCTACGACCTGTGCGCACCTGTGGTTATGTGTTGAGATGTCTATTAACGAAATCCAAAGACTGGAGTGGATCCGACGACATCGAATTTTTCACCTAAAAAAATGTACAGGATTTTGGAGCCTTCCATGGCTCATCTTCCAACTGCCACAGCGGCCCAACTAGGCGTACCTACGACCTGTGCGCACCTGTGGTTATGTGTTGAGATGTCTATTAACGAAATCCAAAGACTGGAGTGGATCCGACGACATCGAATTTTTCACCTAAAAAAATGTACAGTGTGTAGTAAGGATTTTGGAGCCTTTCCATGGCTCATCTTCCAACTGCCACAGCGGCCCAACTAGGCGTACCTACGACCTGTGCGCACCTGTGGTTATGTGTTGAGATGTGTATTAACGAAATCCAAAGACTGGAGTGGATCCGACGACATCGAATTTTTCACCTAAAAAAATGTACAGTGTATAGTAAGGATTTTGGAGCCTTTCCATGGCTCATCTTCCAACTGCCACAGCGGCCCAACTAGGCGTACCTACGACCTGTGCGCACCTGTGGTTATGTGTTGAGATGTCTATTAACGAAATCCAAAGACTGGAGTGGATCCGACGACATCGAAATTTTCACCTAAAAAAATGTACAGTGTATTGTAAGGATTTTAGAGCCTTTCCATGGCTCTTCTTCCAACTGCCACAGCGGCCCAACTAGGCGTACCTACGACCTGTGCGCACCTGTGGTTATGTGTTGAGATGTGTATTAACGAAATCCAAAGACTGGAGTGGATCCGACGACATCGAATTTTACACCTAAAAAAATGTACAGGGTATAGTAAGGATTTTAGAGCCTTTCCATGGCTCTTCTTCCAACTGCCGCAGCGGCCCAACTAGGCGTACCTACGACCTGTGCGCACCTGTGGTTATGTGTTGAGATGTCTATTAACGAAATCCAAAGACTGGAGTGGATCCGACGACATCGAATTTTTCACCTAAAAAAATGTACAGTGTATAGTAAGGATTTTGGAGCCTTCCATGGCTCATCTTCCAACTGCCACAGCGGCCCAACTAGGCGTACCTACGACCTGTGCGCACCTGTGGTTATGTGTTGAGATGTGTATTAACGAAATCCAAAGACTGGAGTGGATCCGACGACATCGAATTTTTCACCTAAAAAAATGTACAGTGTATAGTAAGGATTTTGGAGCCTTTCCATGGCTCATCTTCCAACTGCCACAGCGGCCCAACTAGGCGTACCTACGACCTGTGCGCACCTATGGTTATGTGTTGAGATGTATATTAACGAAATCCAAAGACTGGAGTGGATCCGACGACATCGAATTTTTCACCTAAAAAAATGTACAGGGTATAGTAAGGATTTTGGAGCCTTCCATGGCTCATCTTCCAACTGCCACAGCGGCCCAACTAGGCGTACCTACGACCTGTTCGCACCTGTGGTTATGTGTTGAGATGTGTATTAACGAAATCCAAAGACTGGAGTGGATCCGACGACATCGAATTTTTCACCTAAAAAAATGTACAGTGTATAGTAAGGATTTTAGAGCCTTTCCATGGCTCTTCTTCCAACTGATACAGCGGCCCAACTAGGCGTACCTACGACCTGTGCGCACCTGTGGTTATGTGTTGAGATGTCTATTAACGAAATCCAAAGACTGGAGTGGATCCGACGACATCGAATTTTTCACCTAAAAAAATGTACAGTGTGTAGTAAGGATTTTGGAGCCTTTCCATGGCTCATCTTCCAACTGCCACAGCGGCCCAACTAGGCGTACCTACGACCTGTGCGCACCTGTGGTTATGTGTTGAGATGTGTATTAACGAAATCCAAAGACTGGAGTGGATCCGACGACATCGAATTTTTCACCTAAAAAAATGTACAGGATTTTGGAGCCTTCCATGGCTCATCTTCCAACTGCCACAGCGGCCCAACTAGGCGTACCTACGACCTGTGCGCACCTGTGGTTATGTGTTGAGATGTGTATTAACGAAATCCAAAGACTGGAGTGGATCCGACGACATCGAATTTTTCGCCTAAAAAAATGTACAGTGTATAGTAAGGATTTTGGAGCCTTCCAATGCTCATCTTCCAACTGCCACAGCGGCCCAACTAGGCGTACCTACGACCTGTGCGCACCTGTGGTTATGTGTTGAGATGTCTATTAACGAAATCCAAAGACTGGAGTGGATCCGACGACATCGAATTTTTCACCTAAAAAAATGTACAGTGTGTAGTAAGGATTTTGGAGCCTTTCCATGGCTCATCTTCCAACTGCCACAGCGGCCCAACTAGGCGTACCTACGACCTGTGCGCACCTGTGGTTATGTGTTGAGATGTCTATTAACGAAATCCAAAGACTGGAGTGGATCCGACGACATCGAATTTTTCACCTAAAAAAATGTACAGTGTGTAGTAAGGATTTTGGAGCCTTTCCATGGCTCATCTCCCAACTGCCACAGCGGCCCAACTAGGCGTACCTACGACCTGTGCGCACCTGTGGTTATGTGTTGAGATGTGTATTAACGAAATCCAAAGACTGGAGTGGATCCGAAGACATCGAATTTATCACCTAAAAAAATGTACAGTGTATAGTAAGGATTTTGGAGAATTCCATGGCTCATCTTCCAACTGCCACAGCGGCCCAACTAGGCGTACCCACGACCTGTGCGCACCTGTGGTTATGTGTTGAGACGTGTATTAACGAAATCCAAAGACTGGAGTGGATCCGACGACATCGAATTTTACACCTAAAAAAATGTACAGGGTATAGTAAGGATTTTAGAGCCTTTCCATGGCTCTTCTTCCAACTGCCGCAGCGGCCCAACTAGGCGTACCTACGACCTGTGCGCACCTGTGGTTATGTGTTGAGATGACTATTAACGAAATCCAAAGACTGGAGTGGATCCGACGACATGGAATTTTTCACCTAAAAAAATGTACAGTGTGTAGTAACAATTTTGGAGCCTTTCCATGGCTCATCTTCCAACTGCCACAGCGGCCCAACTAGGCGTACCTACGACCTGTGCGCACCTGTGGTTATGTGTTGAGATGTGTATTAACGAAATCCAAAGACTGGAGTGGATCCGACGACATCGAATTTTTCACCTAAAAAAATGTACAGTGTGTAGTAACAATTTTGGAGCCTTTCCATGGCTCATCTTCCAACTGCCACAGCGGCCCAACTAGGCGTACCTACGACCTGTGCGCACCTGTGGTTATGTGTTGAGATGTCTATTAACGAAATCCAAAGACTGGAGTGGATCCGACGACATCGAATTTTTCACCTAAAAAAATGTACAGTGTGTAGTAAGGATTTGGAGCCTTTCCATGGCTCATCTTCCAACTGCCACAGCGGCCCCAACTAGGCGTACCTACGACCTGTGCGCACCTGTGGTTATGTGTTGAGATGTCTATTAACGAAATCCAAAGACTGGAGTGGATCCGACGACATCGAATTTTTCACCTAAAAAAATGTACAGTGTATAGTAAGGATTTTGGAGCCTTCCATGGCTCATCTTCCAACTGCCACAGCGGCCCAACTAGGCGTACCTACGACCTGTGCGCACCTGTGGTTATGTGTTGAGATGTGTATTAACGAAATCCAAAGACTGGAGTGGATCCGACGACATCGAATTTTTCACCTAAAAAAATGTACAGTGTATAGTAAGGATTTTGGAGCCTTTCCATGGCTCTTCTTCCAACTGCCACAGCGGCCCAACTAGGCGTACCTACGACCTGTGCGCACCTGTGGTTATGTGTTGAGATGTGTATTAACGAAATCCAAAGACTGGAGTGGATCCGACGACATCGAATTTTTCACCTAAAAAAATGTACAGTGTATAGTAAGGATTTTGGAGCCTTCCATGGCGCATCTTCCAACTGCCACAGCGGCCTAACTAGGCGTACCTACGACCTGTGCGCACCTGTGGTTATGTGTTGAGATGTCTATTAACGAAATCCAAAGACTGGAGTGGATCCAACGACATCGAATTTTTCACCTAAAGAAATGTACAGTGTATAGTAAGGATTTTGGAGCCTTCCATGGCTCATCTTCCAACTGCCACAGCGGCCCAACTAGGCGTACCTACGACCTGTGCGCACCTGTGGTTATGTGTTGAGATGTGTATTGACGAAATCCAAAGACTGGAGTGGATCCGACGACATCGAATTTTTCACCTAAAAAAATGTACAGTGTATAGTAAGGATTTTGGAGCCTTCCATGGCTCAGCTTCCAACTGCCACAGCGGCCCAACTAGGCGTACCTACGACCTGTGCGCACTTGTGGTTATGTGTTGAGATGTGTATTAACGAAATCCAAAGACTGGAGTGGATCCGACGACATCGAATTTTTCACCTAAAAAAATGTACAGTGTATAGTAAGGATTTTGGAGCCTTCCATGGCTCAGCTTCCAACTGCCACAGCGGCCCAACTAGGCGTACCTACGACCTGTGCGCACCTGTGGTTATGTGTTGAGATGTGTATTAACAAAATCCAAAGACTGGAGTGGATCCGACGACATCGAATTTTTCACCTAAAAAAATGTACAGTGTATAGTAAGGATTTTGGAGCCTTCCAATGCTCATCTTCCAACTACCACTGCGGCCCAACTAGGCGTACCTACGACCTGTGCGCACCTGTGGTTATGTGTTGAGATGTCTATTAACGAAATCCAAAGTATGGAGTGGATCCGACGACATCGAATTTTTCACCTAAAAAAATGTACAGTGTATAGTAAGGATTTTGGAGCCTTCCATGGCTCATCTTCCAACTGCCACAGCGGCCCAACTAGGCGTACCTACGACCTGTGCGCACCTGTGGTTATGTGTTGAGATGTGTATTAACGAAATCCAAAGACTGGAGTGGATCCGACGACATCGAATTTTTCACCTAAAAAAATGTACAGTGTATAGTAAGGATTTTGGAGCCTTCCATGGCTCATCTTCCAACTGCCACAGCGGCCCAACTAGGCGTACCTACGACCTGTGCGCACCTGTGGTTATGTGTTGAGATGTGTATTAACGAAATCCAAAGACTGGAGTGGATCCGACGACATCGAATTTTTCACCTAAAAAAATGTACAGTGTATAGTAAGGATTTTGGAGCCTTTCCATGGCTCTTCTTCCAACTGCCACAGCGGCCCAACTAGGCGTACCTACGACCTGTGCGCACCTGTGGTTATGTATTGAGATGTGTTTTTAACGAAATCCAAAGACTGGAGTGGATCCGACGACATCGAATTTTTCACCTAAAAAAATGTACAGTGTATAGTAAGGATTTTGGAGCCTTCCAATGCCCATCTTCCAACTGCCACAGCGGCCCAACTAGGCGTACCTACGACCTGTGCGCACCTGTGGTTATGTGTTGAGATGTCTATTAACGAAATCCAAAGACTGGAGTGGATCCGACGACATCGAATTTTTCACCTAAAAAAATGTACAGTGTATAGTAAGGATTTTGGAGCCTTTCCATGGCTCTTCTTCCAACTGCCACAGCGGCCCAACTAGGCGTACCTACGACCTGTGTGCACCTGTGGTTATGTGTTGAGATGTGTATTAACGAAATCCAAAGACTGGAGTGGATCCGACGACATCGAATTTTTCACCTAAAAAAATGTACAGTGTATAGTAAGGATTTTGGAGCCTTCCATGGCTCATCTTCCAACTGCCACAGCGGCCCAACTAGGCGTACCTACGACCTGTGCGCACCTGTGGTTATGTGTTGAGATGTGTATTAACGAAATCCAAAGACTGGAGTAAATCCGACGACATCGAATTTTTCACCTAAAAAAATGTACAGTGTATAGTAAGGATTTTGGAGCCTTCCAATGCTCATCTTCCAACTGCCACAGCGGCCCAACTAGGCGTACCTACGACCTGTGCGCACCTGTGGTTATGTGTTGAGATGTCTATTAACGAAATCCAAAGACTGGAGTGGATCCGACGACATCGAATTTTTCACCTAAAAAAATGTACAGTGTATAGTAAGGATTTTGGAGCCTTCCATGGCTCAGCTTCCAACTGCCACAGAGGCCCAACTAGGCGTACCTACGACCTGTGCGCACTTGTGGTTATGTGTTGAGATGTGTATTAACGAAATCCAAAGACTGGAGTGGATCCGACGACATCGAATTTTTCACCTAAAAAAATGTACAGTGTATAGTAAGGATTTTGGAGCCTTCCATGGCTCAGCTTCCAACTGCCACAGCGGCCCAACTAGGCGTACCTACGACCTGTGCGCACCTGTGGTTATGTGTTGAGATGTCTATTAACGAAATCCAAAGACTGGAGTGGATCCGACGACATCGAATTTTTCACCTAAAAAAATGTACAGTGTATAGTAAGGATTTTGGAGCCTTTCCATGGCTCTTCTTCCAACTGCCACAGCGGCCCAACTAGGCGTACCTACGACCTGTGTGCACCTGTGGTTATGTGTTGAGATGTGTATTAACGAAATCCAAAGACTGGAGTGGATCCGACGACATCGAATTTTTCACCTAAAAAAATGTACAGTGTATAGTAAGGATTTTGGAGCCTTCCATGGCTCATCTTCCAACTGCCACAGCGGCCCAACTAGGCGTACCTACGACCTGTGCGCACCTGTGGTTATGTGTTGAGATGTGTATTAACGAAATCCAAAGACTGGAGTAAATCCGACGACATCGAATTTTTCACCTAAAAAAATGTACAGTGTATAGTAAGGATTTTGGAGCCTTCCAATGCTCATCTTCCAACTGCCACAGCGGCCCAACTAGGCGTACCTACGACCTGTGCGCACCTGTGGTTATGTGTTGAGATGTCTATTAACGAAATCCAAAGACTGGAGTGGATCCGACGACATCGAATTTTTCACCTAAAAAAAATGTACAGTGTATAGTAAGGATTTTGGAGCCTTCCATGGCTCAGCTTCCAACTGCCACAGAGGCCCAACTAGGCGTACCTACGACCTGTGCGCACTTGTGGTTATGTGTTGAGATGTGTATTAACGAAATCCAAAGACTGGAGTGGATCCGACGACATCGAATTTTTCACCTAAAAAAATGTACAGTGTATAGTAAGGATTTTGGAGCCTTCCATGGCTCAGCTTCCAACTGCCACAGCGGCCCAACTAGGCGTACCTACGACCTGTGCGCACCTGTGGTTATGTGTTGAGATGTCTATTAACGAAATCCAAAGACTGGAGTGGATCCGACGACATCGAATTTTTCACCTAAAAAAATGTACAGTGTATAGTAAGGATTTTGGAGCCTTCCAATGCTCATCTTCCAACTGCCACAGCGGCCCAACTAGGCGTACCTACGACCTGTGCGCAGCTGTGGTTATGTGTTGAGATGTCTATTAACGAAATCCAAAGACTGGAGTGGATCCGACGACATCGAATTTTTCACCTAAAAAAAATGTACAGTGTATAGTAAGGATTTTAGAGCCTTTCCATGGCTCTTCTTCCAACTGCCACAGCGGCCCAACTAGGCGTACCTACGACCTGTGCGCACCTGTGGTTATGTGTTGAGATGTCTATTAACGAAATCCAAAGACTGGAGTGGATCCGACGACATCGAATTTTTCACCTAAAAAAATGTACAGTGTATAGTAAGGATTTTGGAGACTTCCAATGCTCATCTTCCAACTGCCACAGCGGCCCAACTAGGCGTACCTACGACCTGTGCGCACCTGTGGTTTTGTGTTGAGATGTCTATTAACGAAATCCAAAGACTGGAGTGGATCCGACGACATCGAATTTTTCACCTAAAAAAATGTACAGTGTATAGTAAGGATTTTGGAGCCTTCCATGGCTCATCTTCCAACTGCCGCAGCGGCCCAACTAGGCGTACCTACGACCTGTGCGCACCTGTGGTTATGTGTTGAGATGTGTATTAACGAAATCCAAAGACTGGAGTGGATCCGACGACATCGATTTTTTCACCTAAAAAAATGTACAGTGTATAGTAAGGATTTTGGAGCCTTTCCATGGCTCTTCTTCCAACTGCCACAGCGGCCCAACTAGGCGTACCTACGACCTGTGCGCACCTGTGGTTATGTGTTGAGATGTGTATTAACGAAATCCAAAGACTGGAGTGGATCCGACGACATCGATTTTTTCACCTAAAAAAATGTACAGTGTATAGTAAGGATTTTGGAGCCTTTCCATGGCCCAACTAGGCGTACCTACGACCTGTGCGCACCTGTGGTTATGTGTTGAGATGTGTATTAACGAAATCCAAAGACTGGAGTGGATCCGACGACATCGAATTTTTCACCTAAAAAAATGTAGTGTATAGTAAGGATTTTGGAGCCTTCCAATGCTCATCTTCCAACTGCCACAGCGGCCCAACTAGGCGTACCTACGACCTGTGCGCACCTGTGGTTATGTGTTGAGATGTCTATTAACGAAATCCAAAGACTGGAGTGGATCCGACGACATCGAATTTTTCACCTAAAAAAATGTACAGTGTATAGTAAGGATTTTGGAGCCTTCCAATGCTCATCTTCCAACTGCCACAGCGGCCCAACTAGGCGTACCTACAACCTGTGCGCACCTGTGGTTATGTGTTGAGATGTGTATTAACGAAATCCAAAGACTGGAGTGGATCCGACGACATCGATTTTTTCACCTAAAAAAATGTACAGTGTATAGTAAGGATTTTGGGAGCCTTTCCATGGCTCTTCTTCCAACTGCCACAGCGGCCCAACTAGGCGTACCTACGACCTGTGCGCACCTGTGGTTATGTGTTGAGATGTGTATTAACGAAAATCCAAAGACTGGAGTGGATCCGACGACATCGAATTTTTCACCTAAAAAAATGTACAGTGTATAGTAAGGATTTTGGAGCCTTCCATGGCTCATCTTCCAACTGGCATAGCGGCCCAACTAGGCGTACCTACGACCTGTGCGCACCTGTGGTTATGTGTTGAGATGTCTATTAACGAAATCCAAAGACTGGAGTGGATCCGACGACATCGAATTTTTCACCTAAAAAAATGTACAGTGTATAGTAAGGATTTTGGAGCCTTCCAATGCTCATCTTCCAACTGCCACAGCGGCCCAACTAGGCGTACCTACGACCTGTGCGCACCTGTGGTTATGTGTTGAGATGTGTATTAACGAAATCCAAAAGACTGGAGTGGATCCGACGACATCGATTTTTTCACCTAAAAAAATGTACAGTGTATAGTAAGGATTTTGGAGCCTTTCCATGGCTCTTCTTCCAACTGCCACAGCGGCCCAACTAGGCGTACCTACGACCTGTGCGCACCTGTGGTTATGTGTTGAGATGTGTATTAACGAAATCCAAAGACTGGAGTGGATCCGACGACATCGAATTTTTCACCTAAAAAAATGTACAGTGTATAGTAAGGATTTTGGAGCCTTCCAATGCTCATCTTCCAACTGCCACAGCGGCCCAACTAGGCGTACCTACGACCTGTGCGCACCTGTGGTTATGTGTTGAGATGTCTATTAACGAAATCCAAAGACTGGAGTGGATCCGACGACATCGAATTTTTCACCTAAAAAAATGTACAGTGTATAGTAAGGATTTTGGAGCCTTCCAATGCTCATCTTCCAACTGCCACAGCGGCCCAACTAGGCGTACCTACGACCTGTGCGCACCTGTGGTTATGTGTTGAGATGTCTATTAACGAAATCCAAAGACTGGAGTGGATCCGACGACATCGAATTTTTCACCTAAAAAAATATACAGTGTATAGTAAGGATTTTGGAGCCTTCCATGGCTCATCTTCCAACTGCCACAGCGGCCCAACTAGGCGTACCTACGACCCTG
>CAJSMF010000204.1:0-36592 GCA_907269125.1 Eristalis pertinax | reverse complement strand
TCCATTGTGTCTGAATCGATTGATATACGTGAGAAACCATCACCAGAGGTGTACAGAAGTCGTAGGTAGGTCATAATGGGCCACTATGGCAGCTGGAAGATGAACGAGGAAAAACCTCAAATTTGACCATGCCGGCTATATGATTTTTAGTGGAAAATTTCGATGTCTTCAAATGCTCTCCATTGTGTCTGAATCGATTGATATACGTGAGAAACCATCACCAGAGGTGTACAGAAGTCGTAGGTAGGTCATAATGGGCCACTATGGCAGCTGGAAGATGAACGAGGAAAAACCTCAAATTTGACCATGCCGGCTATATGATTTTTAGTGGAAAATTTCGATGTCTTCAAATGCTCTCCATTGTGTCTGAATCGATTGATATACGTGAGAAACCATCACCAGAGGTGTACAGAAGTCGTAGGTACGTGAGAAACCATCACCAGAGGTGTACAGAAGTCGTAGGTAGGTCATAATGGGCCACTATGGCAGCTGGAAGATGAACGAGGAAAAACCTCAAATTTGACCATACCGGCTATATGATTTTTAGTGAAAAATCTCGATGTCTTCAAATGCTCTCCATTGTGTCTGAATCGATTGATATACGTGAGAAACCATCACCAGAGGTGTACAGAAGTCGTAGGTAGGTCATAATGGGCCACTATGGCAGCTGGAAGATGAACGAGGAAAAACCTCAAATTTGACCATACCGGCTATATGATTTTTAGTGAAAAATCTCGATGTCTTCAAATGCTCTCCATTGTGTCTGAATCGATTGATATACGTGAGAAACCATCACCAGAGGTGTACAGAAGTCGTAGGTAGGTCATAATGGGCCACTATGGCAGCTGGAAGATGAACGAGGAAAAACCTCAAATTTGACCATGCCGGCTATATGATTTTTAGTGAAAAATCTCGATGTCTTCAAATGCTCTCCATTGTGTCTGAATCGATTGATATACGTGAGAAACCATCACCAGAGGTGTACAGAAGTCGTAGGTAGGTCATAATGGGCCACTATGGCAGCTGGAAGATGAACGAGGAAAAACCTCAAATTTGACCATGCCGGCTATATGATTTTTAGTGGAAAATTTCGATGTCTTCAAATGCTCTCCATTGTGTCTGAATCGATTGATATACGTGAGAAACCATCACCAGAGGTGTACAGAAGTCGTAGGTAGGTCATAATGGGCCACTATGGCAGCTGGAAGATGAACGAGGAAAAACCTCAAATTTGACCATGCCGGCTATATGATTTTTAGTGGAAAATTTCGATGTCTTCAAATGCTCTCCATTGTGTCTGAATCGATTGATATACGTGAGAAACCATCACCAGAGGTGTACAGAAGTCGTAGGTAGGTCATAATGGGCCACTATGGCAGCTGGAAGATGAACGAGGAAAAACCTCAAATTTGACCATGCCGGCTATATGATTTTTAGTGGAAAATTTCGATGTCTTCAAATGCTCTTCATTGTGTCTGAATCGATTGATATACGTGAGAAACCATCACCAGAGGTGTACAGAAGTCGTAGGTAGGTCATAATGGGCCACTATGGCAGCTGGAAGATGAACGAGGAAAAACCTCAAATTTGACCATGCCGGCTATATGATTTTTAGTGGAAAATTTCGATGTCTTCAAATGCTCTCCATTGTGTCTGAATCGATTGATATACGTGAGAAACCATCACCAGAGGTGTACAGAAGTCGTAGGTACGTGAGAAACCATCACCAGAGGTGTACAGAAGTCGTAGGTAGGTCATAATGGGCCACTATGGCAGCTGGAAGATGAACGAGGAAAAACCTCAAATTTGACCATGCCGGCTATATGATTTTTAGTGGAAAATTTCGATGTCTTCAAATGCTCTCCATTGTGTCTGAATCGATTGATATACGTGAGAAACCATCACCAGAGGTGTACAGAAGTCGTAGGTAGGTCATAATGGGCCACTATGGCAGCTGGAAGATGAACGAGGAAAAACCTCAAATTTGACCAGGCCGGCTATATGATTTTTAGTGGAAAATTTCGATGTCTTCAAATGCTCTCCATTGTGTCTGAATCGATTGATATACGTGAGAAACCATCACCAGAGGTGTACAGAAGTCGTAGGTAGGTCATAATGGGCCACTATGGCAGCTGGAAGATGAACGAGGAAAAACCTCAAATTTGACCATGCCGGCTATATGATTTTTAGTGGAAAATTTCGATGTCTTCAAATGCTCTCCATTGTGTCTGAATCGATTGATATACGTGAGAAACCATCACCAGAGGTGTACAGAAGTCGTAGGTACGTGAGAAACCATCACCAGAGGTGTACAGAAGTCGTAGGTAGGTCATAATGGGCCACTATGGCAGCTGGAAGATGAACGAGGAAAAACCTCAAATTTGACCATACCGGCTATATGATTTTTAGTGAAAAATCTCGATGTCTTCAAATGCTCTCCATTGTGTCTGAATCGATTGATATACGTGAGAAACCATCACCAGAGGTGTACAGAAGTCGTAGGTAGGTCATAATGGGCCACTATGGCAGCTGGAAGATGAACGAGGAAAAACCTCAAATTTGACCATGCCGGCTATATGATTTTTAGTGGAAAATTTCGATGTCTTCAAATGCTCTCCATTGTGTCTGAATCGATTGATATACGTGAGAAACCATCACCAGAGGTGTACAGAAGTCGTAGGTAGCTCATAATGGGCCACTATGGCAGCTGGAAGATGAACGAGGAAAAACCTCAAATTTGACCATGCCGGCTATATGATTTTTAGTGGAAAATTTCGATGTCTTCAAATGCTCTCCATTGTGTCTGAATCGATTGATATACGTGAGAAACCATCACCAGAGGTGTACAGAAGTCGTAGGTACGTGAGAAACCATCACCAGAGGTGTACAGAGGTCGTAGGTAGGTCATAATGGGCCACTATGGCAGCTGGAAGATGAACGAGGAAAAACCTCAAATTTGACCATGCCGGCTATATGATTTTTAGTGGAAAATTTCGATGTCTTTAAATGCTCTCCATTGTGTCTGAATCGATTGATATACGTGAGAAACCATCACCAGAGGTGTACAGAAGTCGTAGGTAGGTCATAATGGGCCACTATGGCAGCTGGAAGATGAACGAGGAAAAACCTCAAATTTGACCATGCCGGCTATATGATTTTTAGTGGAAAATTTCGATGTCTTCAAATGCTCTCCATTGTGTCTGAATCGATTGATATACGTGAGAAACCATCACCAGAGGTGTACAGAAGTCGTAGGTAGGTCATAATGGGCCACTATGGCAGCTGGAAGATGAACGAGGAAAAACCTCAAATTTGACCATGCCGGCTATATGATTTTTAGTGGAAAATTTCGATGTCTTCAAATGCTCTCCATTGTGTCTGAATCGATTGATATACGTGAGAAACCATCACCAGAGGTGTACAGAAGTCGTAGGTAGGTCATAATGGGCCACTATGGCAGCTGGAAGATGAACGAGGAAAAACCTCAAATTTGACCATGCCGGCTATATGATTTTTAGTGGAAAATTTCGATGTCTTCAAATGCTCTCCATTGTGTCTGAATCGATTGATATACGTGAGAAACCATCACCAGAGGTGTACAGAAGTCGTAGGTAGGTCATAATGGGCCACTATGGCAGCTGGAAGATGAACGAGGAAAAACCTCAAATTTGACCATGCCGGCTATATGATTTTTAGTGGAAAATTTCGATGTCTTCAAATGCTCTCCATTGTGTCTGAATCGATTGATATACGTGAGAAACCATCACCAGAGGTGTACAGAAGTCGTAGGTAGGTCATAATGGGCCACTATGGCAGCTGGAAGATGAACGAGGAAAAACCTCAAATTTGACCATGCCGGCTATATGATTTTTAGTGGAAAATTTCGATGTCTTCAAATGCTCTTCATTGTGTCTGAATCGATTGATATACGTGAGAAACCATCACCAGAGGTGTACAGAAGTCGTAGGTAGGTCATAATGGGCCACTATGGCAGCTGGAAGATGAACGAGGAAAAACCTCAAATTTGACCATGCCGGCTATATGATTTTTAGTGGAAAATTTCGATGTCTTCAAATGCTCCCCATTGTGTCTGAATCGATTGATATACGTGAGAAACCATCACCAGAGGTGTACAGAAGTCGTAGGTAGGTCATAATGGGCCACTATGGCAGCTGGAAGATGAACGAGGAAAAACCTCAAATTTGACCATGCCGGCTATATGATTTTTAGTGGAAAATTTCGATGTCTTCAAATGCTCTCCATTGTGTCTGAATCGATTGATATACGTGAGAAACCATCACCAGAGTTGTACAGAAGTCGTAGGTACGTGAGAAACCATCACCGGAGGTGTACAGAAGTCGTAGGTAGGTCATAATGGGCCACTATGGCAGCTGGAAGATGAACGAGGAAAAACCTCAAATTTGACCATACCGGCTATATGATTTTTAGTGAAAAATCTCGATGTCTTCAAATGCTCTCCATTGTGTCTGAATCGATTGATATACGTGAGAAACCATCACCAGAGGTGTACAGAAGTCGTAGGTAGGTCATAATGGGCCACTATGGCAGCTGGAAGATGAACGAGGAAAAACCTCAAATTTGACCATGCCGGCTATATGATTTTTAGTGGAAAATTTCGATGTCTTCAAATGCTCTCCATTGTGTCTGAATCGATTGATATACGTGAGAAACCATCACCAGAGGTGTACAGAAGTCGTAGGTACGTGAGAAACCATCACCAGAGGTGTACAGAAGTCGTAGGTAGGTCATAATGGGCCACTATGGCAGCTGGAAGATGATCGAGGAAAAACCTCAAATTTGACCATGCCGGCTATATGATTTTTAGTGGAAAATTTCGATGTCTTAAAATGCTCTCCATTGTGTCTGAATCGATTGATATACGTGAGAAACCATCACCAGAGGTGTACAGAAGTCGTAGGTAGGTCATAATGGGCCACTATGGCAGCTGGAAGATGAACGAGGAAAAACCTCAAATTTGACCAGGCCGGCTATATGATTTTTAGTGGAAAATTTCGATGTCTTCAAATGCTCTCCATTGTGTCTGAATCGATTGATATACGTGAGAAACCATCACCAGAGGTGTACAGAAGTCGTAGGTAGGTCATAATGGGCCACTATGGCAGCTGGAAGATGAACGAGGAAAAACCTCAAATTTTACCATGCCGGCTATATGATTTTTAGTGGAAAATTTCGATGTCTTCAAATGCTCTCCATTGTGTCTGAATCGATTGATATACGTGAGAAACCATCACCAGAGGTGTACAGAAGTCGTAGGTAGGTCATAATGGGCCACTATGGCAGCTGGAAGATGAACGAGGAAAAACCTCAAACTAGTGGAAAATTTCGATGTCTTCAAATGCTCTCCATTGTGTCTGAATCGATTGATATACGTGAGAAACCATCACCAGAGGTGTACAGAAGTCGTAGGTACGTGAGAAACCATCACCAGAGGTGTACAGAAGTCGTAGGTAGGTCATAATGGGCCACTATGGCAGCTGGAAGATGAACGAGGAAAAACCTCAAATTTGACCATACCGGCTAAATGATTTTTAGTGAAAAATCTCGATGTCTTCAAATGCTCTCCATTGTGTCTGAATCGATTGATATACGTGAGAAACCATCACCAGAGGTGTACAGAAGTCGTAGGTAGGTCATAATGGGCCACTATGGCAGCTGGAAGATGAACGAGGAAAAACCTCAAATTTGACCATGCCGGCTATATGATTTTTAGTGGAAAATTTCGATGTCTTCAAATGCTCTCCATTGTGTCTGAATCGATTGATATACGTGAGAAACCATCACCAGAGGTGTACAGAAGTCGTAGGTACGTGAGAAACCATCACCAGAGGTGTACAGAAGTCGTAGGTAGGTCATAATGGGCCACTATGGCAGCTGGAAGATGAACGAGGAAAAACCTCAAATTTGACCATGCCGGCTATATGATTTTTAGTGGAAAATTTCGATGTCTTCAAATGCTCTCCATTGTGTCTGAATCGATTGATATACGTGAGAAACCATCACCAGAGGTGTACAGAAGTCGTAGGTAGGTCATAATGGGCCACTATGGCAGCTGGAAGATGAACGAGGAAAAACCTCAAATTTGACCATGCCGGCTATATGATTTTTAGTGGAAAATTTCGATGTCTTCAAATGCTCTCCATTGTGTCTGAATCGATTGATATACGTGAGAAACCATCACCAGAGGTGTACAGAAGTCGTAGGTAGGTCATAATGGGCCACTATGGCAGCTGGAAGATGAACGAGGAAAAACCTCAAATTTGACCATGCCGGCTATATGATTTTTAGTGGAAAATTTCGATGTCTTCAAATGCTCTCCATTGTGTCTGAATCGATTGATATACGTGAGAAACCATCACCAGAGGTGTACAGAAGTCGTAGGTACGTGAGAAACCATCACCAGAGGTGTACAGAAGTCGTAGGTAGGTCATAATGGGCCACTATGGCAGCTGGAAGATGAACGAGGAAAAACCTCAAATTTGACCATGCCGGCTATATGATTTTTAGTGGAAAATTTCGATGTCTTCAAATGCTCTTCATTGTGTCTGAATCGATTGATATACGTGAGAAACCATCACCAGAGGTGTACAGAAGTCGTAGGTAGGTCATAATGGGCCACTATGGCAGCTGGAAGATGAACGAGGAAAAACCTCAAATTTGACCATGCCGGCTATATGATTTTTAGTGGAAAATTTCGATGTCTTCAAATGCTCTCCATTGTGTCTGAATCGATTGATATACGTGAGAAACCATCACCAGAGGTGTACAGAAGTCGTAGGTACGTGAGAAACCATCACCAGAGGTGTACAGAAGTCGTAGGTAGGTCATAATGGGCCACTATGGCAGCTGGAAGATGAACGAGGAAAAACCTCAAATTTGACCATACCGGCTATATGATTTTTAGTGAAAAATCTCGATGTCTTCAAATGCTCTCCATTGTGTCTGAATCGATTGATATACGTGAGAAACCATCACCAGAGGTGTACAGAAGTCGTAGGTAGGTCATAATGGGCCACTATGGCAGCTGGAAGATGAACGAGGAAAAACCTCAAATTTGACCATACCGGCTATATGATTTTTAGTGAAAAATCTCGATGTCTTCAAATGCTCTCCATTGTGTCTGAATCGATTGATATACGTGAGAAACCATCACCAGAGGTGTACAGAAGTCGTAGGTAGGTCATAATGGGCCACTATGGCAGCTGGAAGATGATCGAGGAAAAACCTCAAATTTGACCATGCCGGCTATATGATTTTTAGTGGAAAATTTCGATGTCTTAAAATGCTCTCCATTGTGTCTGAATCGATTGATATACGTGAGAAACCATCACCAGAGGTGTACAGAAGTCGTAGGTAGGTCATAATGGGCCACTATGGCAGCTGGAAGATGAACGAGGAAAAACCTCAAATTTGACCAGGCCGGCTATATGATTTTTAGTGGAAAATTTCGATGTCTTCAAATGCTCTCCATTGTGTCTGAATCGATTGATATACGTGAGAAACCATCACCAGAGGTGTACAGAAGTCGTAGGTAGGTCATAATGGGCCACTATGGCAGCTGGAAGATGAACGAGGAAAAACCTCAAATTTTACCATGCCGGCTATATGATTTTTAGTGGAAAATTTCGATGTCTTCAAATGCTCTCCATTGTGTCTGAATCGATTGATATACGTGAGAAACCATCACCAGAGGTGTACACAAGTCGTAGGTACGTGAGAAACCATCACCAGAGGTGTACAGAAGTCGTAGGTAGGTCATAATGGGCCACTATGGCAGCTGGAAGATGAACGAGGAAAAACCTCAAATTTGACCATACCGGCTATATGATTTTTAGTGAAAAATCTCGATGTCTTCAAATGCTCTCCATTGTGTCTGAATCGATTGATATACGTGAGAAACCATCACCAGAGGTGTACAGAAGTCGTAGGTAGGTCATAATGGGCCACTATGGCAGCTGGAAGATGAACGAGGAAAAACCTCAAATTTGACCATGCCGGCTATATGATTTTTAGTGGAAAATTTCGATGTCTTCAAATGCTCTCCATTGTGTCTGAATCGATTGATATACGTGAGAAACCATCACCAGAGGTGTACAGAAGTCGTAGGTAGGTCATAATGGGCCACTATGGCAGCTGGAAGATGAACGAGGAAAAACCTCAAATTTGACCATGCCGGCTATATGATTTTTAGTGGAAAATTTCGATGTCTTCAAATGCTCTCCATTGTGTCTGAATCGATTGATATACGTGAGAAACCATCACCAGAGGTGTACAGAAGTCGTAGGTACGTGAGAAACCATCACCAGAGGTGTACAGAAGTCGTAGGTAGGTCATAATGGGCCACTATGGCAGCTGGAAGATGAACGAGGAAAAACCTCAAATTTGACCATGCCGGCTATATGATTTTTAGTGGAAAATTTCGATGTCTTCAAATGCTCTCCATTGTGTCTGAATCGATTGATATACGTGAGTAACCATCACCAGAGGTGTACAGAAGTCGTAGGTAGGTCATAATGGGCCACTATGGCAGCTGGAAGATGAACGAGGAAAAACCTCAAATTTGACCATGCCGGCTATATGATTTTTAGTGGAAAATTTCGATGTCTTCAAATGCTCTCCATTGTGTCTGAATCGATTGATATACGTGAGAAACCATCACCAGAGGTGTACAGAAGTCGTAGGTACGTGAGAAACCATCACCAGAGGTGTACAGAAGTCGTAGGTAGGTCATAATGGGCCACTATGGCAGCTGGAAGATGAACGAGGAAAAACCTCAAATTTGACCATGCCGGCTATATGATTTTTAGTGGAAAATTTCGATGCCTTCAAATGCTCTCCATTGTGTCTGAATCGATTGATATACGTGAGAAACCATCACCAGAGGTGTACAGAAGTCGTAGGTAGGTCATAATGGGCCACTATGGCAGCTGGAAGATGAACGAGGAAAAACCTCAAATTTGACCATGCCGGCTATATGATTTTTAGTGGAAAATTTCGATGTCTTCAAATGCTCTCCATTGTGTCTGAATCGATTGATATACGTGAGAAACCATCACCAGAGGTGTACAGAAGTCGTAGGTACGTGAGAAACCATCACCAGAGGTGTACAGAAGTCGTAGGTAGGTCATAATGGGCCACTATGGCAGCTGGAAGATGAACGAGGAAAAACCTCAAATTTGACCATGCCGGCTATATGATTTTTAGTGGAAAATTTCGATGTCTTCAAATGCTCTCCATTGTGTCTGAATCGATTGATATACGTGAGAAACCATCACCAGAGGTGTACAGAAGTCGTAGGTACGTGAGAAACCATCACCAGAGGTGTACAGAAGTCGTAGGTAGGTCATAATGGGCCACTATGGCAGCTGGAAGATGAACGAGGAAAAACCTCAAATTTGACCATGCCGGCTATATGATTTTTAGTGGAAAATTTCGATGTCTTCAAATGCTCTCCATTGTGTCTGAATCGATTGATATACGTGAGAAACCATCACCAGAGGTGTACAGAAGTCGTAGGTAGGTCATAATGGGCCACTATGGCAGCTGGAAGATGAACGAGGAAAAACCTCAAATTTGACCATGCCGGCTATATGATTTTTAGTGGAAAATTTCGATGTCTTCAAATGCTCTCCATTGTGTCTGAATCGATTGATATACGTGAGAAACCATCACCAGAGGTGTACAGAAGTCGTAGGTACGTGAGAAACCATCACCAGAGGTGTACAGAAGTCGTAGGTAGGTCATAATGGGCCACTATGGCAGCTGGAAGATGAACGAGGAAAAACCTCAAATTTGACCATGCCGGCTATATGATTTTTAGTGGAAAATTTCGATGTCTTCAAATGCTCTCCATTGTGTCTGAATCGATTGATATACGTGAGAAACCATCACCAGAGGTGTACAGAAGTCGTAGGTACGTGAGAAACCATCACCAGAGGTGTACAGAAGTCGTAGGTAGGTCATAATGGGCCACTATGGCAGCTGGAAGATGAACGAGGAAAAACCTCAAATTTGACCATGCCGGCTATATGATTTTTAGTGGAAAATTTCGATGTCTTCAAATGCTCTCCATTGTGTCTGAATCGATTGATATACGTGAGAAACCATCACCAGAGGTGTACAGAAGTCGTAGGTAGGTCATAATGGGCCACTATGGCAGCTGGAAGATGAACGAGGAAAAACCTCAAATTTGACCATGCCGGCTATATGATTTTTAGTGGAAAATTTCGATGTCTTCAAATGCTCTCCATTGTGTCTGAATCGATTGATATACGTGAGAAACCATCACCAGAGGTGTACAGAAGTCGTAGGTACGTGAGAAACCATCACCAGAGGTGTACAGAAGTCGTAGGTAGGTCATAATGGGCCACTATGGCAGCTGGAAGATGAACGAGGAAAAACCTCAAATTTGACCATGCCGGCTATATGATTTTTAGTGGAAAATTTCGATGTCTTCAAATGCTCTCCATTGTGTCTGAATCGATTGATATACGTGAGAAACCATCACCAGAGGTGTACAGAAGTCGTAGGTACGTGAGAAACCATCACCAGAGGTGTACAGAAGTCGTAGGTAGGTCATAATGGGCCACTATGGCAGCTGGAAGATGAACGAGGAAAAACCTCAAATTTGACCATGCCGGCTATATGATTTTTAGTGGAAAATTTCGATGTCTTCAAATGCTCTCCATTGTGTCTGAATCGATTGATATACGTGAGAAACCATCACGAGAGGTGTACAGAAGTCGTAGGTAGGTCATAATGGGCCACTATGGCAGCTGGAAGATGAACGAGGAAAAACCTCAAATTTGACCATGCCGGCTATATGATTTTTAGTGGAAAATTTCGATGTCTTCAAATGCTCTCCATTGTGTCTGAATCGATTGATATACGTGAGAAACCATCACCAGAGGTGTACAGAAGTCGTAGGTACGTGAGAAACCATCACCAGAGGTGTACAGAAGTCGTAGGTAGGTCATAATGGGCCACTATGGCAGCTGGAAGATGAACGAGGAAAAACCTCAAATTTGACCATGCCGGCTATATGATTTTTAGTGGAAAATTTCGATGTCTTCAAATGCTCTCCATTGTGTCTGAATCGATTGATATACGTGAGAAACCATCACCAGAGGTGTACAGAAGTCGTAGGTACGTGAGAAACCATCACCAGAGGTGTACAGAAGTCGTAGGTAGGTCATAATGGGCCACTATGGCAGCTGGAAGATGAACGAGGAAAAACCTCAAATTTGACCATGCCGGCTATATGATTTTTAGTGGAAAATTTCGATGTCTTCAAATGCTCTCCATTGTGTCTGAATCGATTGATATACGTGAGAAACCATCACCAGAGGTGTACAGAAGTCGTAGGTAGGTCATAATGGGCCACTATGGCAGCTGGAAGATGAACGAGGAAAAACCTCAAATTTGACCATGCCGGCTATATGATTTTTAGTGGAAAATTTCGATGTCTTCAAATGCTCTCCATTGTGTCTGAATCGATTGATATACGTGAGAAACCATCACCAGAGGTGTACAGAAGTCGTAGGTAGGTCATAATGGGCCACTATGGCAGCTGGAAGATGAACGAGGAAAAACCTCAAATTTGACCATGCCGGCTATATGATTTTTAGTGGAAAATTTCGATGTCTTCAAATGCTCTCCATTGTGTCTGAATCGATTGATATACGTGAGAAACCATCACCAGAGGTGTACAGAAGTCGTAGGTACGTGAGAAACCATCACCAGAGGTGTACAGAAGTCGTAGGTAGGTCATAATGGGCCACTATGGCAGCTGGAAGATGAACGAGGAAAAACCTCAAATTTGACCATGCCGGCTATATGATTTTTAGTGGAAAATTTCGATGTCTTCAAATGCTCTCCATTGTGTCTGAATCGATTGATATACGTGAGAAACCATCACCAGAGGTGTACAGAAGTCGTAGGTAGGTCGTAATGGGCCACTATGGCAGCTGGAAGATGAACGAGGAAAAACCTCAAATTTGACCATGCCGGCTATATGATTTTTAGTGGAAAATTTCGATGTCTTCAAATGCTCTCCATTGTGTCTGAATCGATTGATATACGTGAGAAACCATCACCAGAGGTGTACAGAAGTCGTAGGTACGTGAGAAACCATCACCAGAGGTGTACAGAAGTCGTAGGTAGGTCATAATGGGCCACTATGGCAGCTGGAAGATGAACGAGGAAAAACCTCAAATTTGACCATGCCGGCTATATGATTTTTAGTGGAAAATTTCGATGTCTTCAAATGCTCTCCATTGTGTCTGAATCGATTGATATACGTGAGAAACCATCACCAGAGGTGTACAGAAGTCGTAGGTAGGTCATAATGGGCCACTATGGCAGCTGGAAGATGAACGAGGAAAAACCTCAAATTTGACCATGCCGGCTATATGATTTTTAGTGGAAAATTTCGATGTCTTCAAATGCTCTCCATTGTGTCTGAATCGATTGATATACGTGAGAAACCATCACCAGAGGTGTACAGAAGTCGTAGGTACGTGAGAAACCATCACCAGAGGTGTACAGAAGTCGTAGGTAGGTCATAATGGGCCACTATGGCAGCTGGAAGATGAACGAGGAAAAACCTCAAATTTGACCATACCGGCTATATGATTTTTAGTGAAAAATCTCGATGTCTTCAAATGCTCTCCATTGTGTCTGAATCGATTGATATACGTGAGAAACCATCACCAGAGGTGTACAGAAGTCGTAGGTAGGTCATAATGGGCCACTATGGCAGCTGGAAGATGATCGAGGAAAAACCTCAAATTTGACCATGCCGGCTATATGATTTTTAGTGGAAAATTTCGATGTCTTCAAATGCTCTCCATTGTGTCTGAATCGATTGATATACGTGAGAAACCATCACCAGAGGTGTACAGAAGTCGTAGGTAGGTCATAATGGGCCACTATGGCAGCTGGAAGATGAACGAGGAAAAACCTCAAATTTGACCATGCCGGCTATATGATTTTTAGTGGAAAATTTTCGATGTCTTCAAATGCTCTCCATTGTGTCTGAATCGATTGATATACGTGAGAAACCATCACCAGAGGTGTACAGAAGTCGTAGGTAGGTCATAATGGGCCACTATGGCAGCTGGAAGATGAACGAGGAAAAACCTCAAATTTGACCATGCCGGCTATATGATTTTTAGTGGAAAATTTCGATGTCTTCAAATGCTCTCCATTGTGTCTGAATCGATTGATATACGTGAGAAACCATCACCAGAGGTGTACAGAAGTCGTAGGTAGGTCATAATGGGCCACTATGGCAGCTGGAAGATGAACGAGGAAAAACCTCAAATTTGACCATGCCGGCTATATGATTTTTAGTGAGAAATTTCGATGTCTTCAAATGCTCTCCATTGTGTCTGAATCGATTGATATACGTGAGAAACCATCACCAGAGGTGTACAGAAGTCGTAGGTAGGTCATAATGGGCCACTATGGCAGCTGGAAGATGAACGAGGAAAAACCTCAAATTTGACCATGCCGGCTATATGATTTTTAGTGGAAAATTTCGATGTCTTCAAATGCTCTCCCATTGTGTCTGAATCGATTGATATACGTGAGAAACCATCACCAGAGGTGTACAGAAGTCGTAGGTAGGTCATAATGGGCCACTATGGCAGCTGGAAGATGAACGAGGAAAAACCTCAAATTTGACCATCGCCGGCTATATGATTTTTAGTGGAAAATTTCGATGTCTTCAAATGCTCTCCATTGTGTCTGAATCGATTGATATACCTGAGAAACCATCACCAGAGGTGTACAGAAGTCGTAGGTACGTGAGAAACCATCACCAGAGGTGTACAGAAGTCGTAGGTAGGTCATAATGGGCCACTATGGCAGCTGGAAGATGAACGAGGAAAAAACCCTCAAATTTGACCATGCCGGCTATATGATTTTTAGTGGAAAATTTCGATGTCTTAAAATGCTCTCCATTGTGTCTGAATCGATTGATATACGTGAGAAACCATCACCAGAGGTGTACAGAAGTCGTAGGTAGGTCATAATGGGCCACTATGGCAGCTGGAAGATGAACGAGGAAAAACCTCAAATTTGACCATACCGGCTATATGATTTTTAGTGAAAAATCTCGATGTCTTCAAATGCTCTCCATTGTGTCTGAATCGATTGATATACGTGAGAAACCATCACCAGAGGTGTACAGAAGTCGTAGGTAGGTCATAATGGGCCACTATGGCAGCTGGAAGATGATCGAGGAAAAACCTCAAATTTGACCATGCCGGCTATATGATTTTTAGTGGAAAATTTCGATGTCTTAAAATGCTCTCCATTGTGTCTGAATCGATTGATATACGTGAGAAACCATCACCAGAGGTGTACAGAAGTCGTAGGTAGGTCATAATGGGCCACTATGGCAGCTGGAAGATGAACGAGGAAAAACCTCAAATTTGACCAGGCCGGCTATATGATTTTTAGTGGAAAATTTCGATGTCTTCAAATGCTCTCCATTGTGTCTGAATCGATTGATATACGTGAGAAACCATCACCAGAGGTGTACAGAAGTCGTAGGTAGGTCATAATGGGCCACTATGGCAGCTGGAAGATGAACGAGGAAAAACCTCAAATTTTACCATGCCGGCTATATGATTTTTAGTGGAAAATTTCGATGTCTTCAAATGCTCTCCATTGTGTCTGAATCGATTGATATACGTGAGAAACCATCACCAGAGGTGTACAGAAGTCGTAGGTAGGTCATAATGGGCCACTATGGCAGCTGGAAGATGAACGAGGAAAAACCTCAAATTAGTGGAAAATTTCGATGTCTTCAAATGCTCTCCATTGTGTCTGAATCGATTGATATACGTGAGAAACCATCACCAGAGGTGTACACAAGTCGTAGGTACGTGAGAAACCATCACCAGAGGTGTACAGAAGTCGTAGGTAGGTCATAATGGGCCACTATGGCAGCTGGAAGATGAACGAGGAAAAAACCTCAAATTTGACCATGCCGGCTATATGATTTTTAGTGGAAAATTTCGATGTCTTCAAATGCTCTCCATTGTGTCTGAATCGATTGATATACGTGAGAAACCATCACCAGAGGTGTACAGAAGTCGTAGGTAGGTCATAATGGGCCACTATGGCAGCTGGAAGATGAACGAGGAAAAACCTCAAATTTGACCATGCCGGCTATATGATTTTTAGTGGAAAATTTCGATGTCTTCAAATGCTCTCCATTGTGTCTGAATCGATTGATATACGTGAGAAACCATCACCAGAGGTGTACAGAAGTCGTAGGTACGTGAGAAACCATCACCAGAGGTGTACAGAAGTCGTAGGTAGGTCATAATGGGCCACTATGGCAGCTGGAAGATGAACGAGGAAAAACCTCAAATTTGACCATGCCGGCTATATGATTTTTAGTGGAAAATTTCGATGTCTTCAAATGCTCTCCATTGTGTCTGAATCGATTGATATACGTGAGAAACCATCACCAGAGGTGTACAGAAGTCGTAGGTACGTGAGAAACCATCACCAGAGGTGTACAGAAGTCGTAGGTAGGTCATAATGGGCCACTATGGCAGCTGGAAGATGAACGAGGAAAAACCTCAAATTTGACCATGCCGGCTATATGATTTTTAGTGGAAAATTTCGATGTCTTCAAATGCTCTCCATTGTGTCTGAATCGATTGATATACGTGAGAAACCATCACCAGAGGTGTACAGAAGTCGTAGGTAGGTCATAATGGGCCACTATGGCAGCTGGAAGATGAACGAGGAAAAACCTCAAAGTTGACCATGCCGGCTATATGATTTTTAGTGGAAAATTTCGATGTCTTCAAATGCTCTCCATTGTGTCTGAATCGATTGATATACGTGAGAAACCATCACCAGAGGTGTACAGAAGTCGTAGGTAGGTCATAATGGGCCACTATGGCAGCTGGAAGATGAACGAGGAAAAACCTCAAATTTGACCATGCCGGCTATATGATTTTTAGTGGAAAATTTCGATGTCTTCAAATGCTCTCCATTGTGTCTGAATCGATTGATATACGTGAGAAACCATCACCAGAGGTGTACAGAAGTCGTAGGTAGGTCATAATGGGCCACTATGGCAGCTGGAAGATGATCGAGGAAAAACCTCAAATTTGACCATGCCGGCTATATGATTTTTAGTGGAAAATTTCGATGTCTTCAAATGCTCTCCATTGTGTCTGAATCGATTGATATACGTGAGAAACCATCACCAGAGGTGTACAGAAGTCGTAGGTAGGTCATAATGGGCCACTATGGCAGCTGGAAGATGAACGAGGAAAAACCTCAAATTTGACCATGCCGGCTATATGATTTTTAGTGGAAAATTTCGATGTCTTCAAATGCTCTCCATTGTGTCTGAATCGATTGATATACGTGAGAAACCATCACCAGAGGTGTACAGAAGTCGTAGGTAGGTCGTAATGGGCCACTATGGCAGCTGGAAGATGAACGAGGAAAAACCTCAAATTTGACCATGCCGGCTATATGATTTTTAGTGGAAAATTTCGATGTCTTCAAATGCTCTCCATTGTGTCTGAATCGATTGATATACGTGAGAAACCATCACCAGAGGTGTACAGAAGTCGTAGGTACGTGAGAAACCATCACCAGAGGTGTACAGAAGTCGTAGGTAGGTCATAATGGGCCACTATGGCAGCTGGAAGATGAACGAGGAAAAAACCTCAAATTTGACCATGCCGGCTATATGATTTTTAGTGGAAAATTTCGATGTCTTCAAATGCTCTCCATTGTGTCTGAATCGATTGATATACGTGAGAAACCATCACCAGAGGTGTACAGAAGTCGTAGGTAGGTCATAATGGGCCACTATGGCAGCTGGAAGATGAACGAGCAAAAACCTCAAATTTGACCATGCCGGCTATATGATTTTTAGTGGAAAATTTCGATGTCTTCAAATGCTCTCCATTGTGTCTGAATCGATTGATATACGTGAGAAACCATCACCAGAGGTGTACAGAAGTCGTAGGTAGGTCATAATGGGCCACTATGGCAGCTGGAAGATGAACGAGGAAAAACCTCAAATTTGACCATGCCGGCTATATGATTTTTAGTGGAAAATTTCGATGTCTTCAAATGCTCTCCATTGTGTCTGAATCGATTGATATACGTGAGAAACCATCACCAGAGGTGTACAGAAGTCGTAGGTAGGTCATAATGGGCCACTATGGCAGCTGGAAGATGAACGAGGAAAAACCTCAAATTTGACCATGCCGGCTATATGATTTTTAGTGGAAAATTTCGATGTCTTCAAATGCTCTCCATTGTGTCTGAATCGATTGATATACGTGAGAAACCATCACCAGAGGTGTACAGAAGTCGTAGGTACGTGAGAAACCATCACCAGAGGTGTACAGAAGTCGTAGGTAGGTCATAATGGGCCACTATGGCAGCTGGAAGATGAACGAGGAAAAACCTCAAATTTGACCATACCGGCTATATGATTTTTAGTGAAAAATCTCGATGTCTTCAAATGCTCTCCATTGTGTCTGAATCGATTGATATACGTGAGAAACCATCACCAGAGGTGTACAGAAGTCGTAGGTAGGTCATAATGGGCCACTATGGCAGCTGGAAGATGATCGAGGAAAAACCTCAAATTTGACCATGCCGGCTATATGATTTTTAGTGGAAAATTTCGATGTCTTCAAATGCTCTCCATTGTGTCTGAATCGATTGATATACGTGAGAAACCATCACCAGAGGTGTACAGAAGTCGTAGGTAGGTCATAATGGGCCACTATGGCAGCTGGAAGATGAACGAGGAAAAACCTCAAATTTGACCATGCCGGCTATATGATTTTTAGTGGAAAATTTCGATGTCTTCAAATGCTCTCCATTGTGTCTGAATCGATTGATATACGTGAGAAACCATCACCAGAGGTGTACAGAAGTCGTAGGTAGGTCATAATGGGCCACTATGGCAGCTGGAAGATGAACGAGGAAAAACCTCAAATTTGACCATGCCGGCTATATGATTTTTAGTGGAAAATTTCGATGTCTTCAAATGCTCTCCATTGTGTCTGAATCGATTGATATACGTGAGAAACCATCACCAGAGGTGTACAGAAGTCGTAGGTAGGTCATAATGGGCCACTATGGCAGCTGGAAGATGAACGAGGAAAAACCTCAAATTTGACCATGCCGGCTATATGATTTTTAGTGGAAAATTTCGATGTCTTCAAATGCTCTCCATTGTGTCTGAATCGATTGATATACGTGAGAAACCATCACCAGAGGTGTACAGAAGTCGTAGGTAGGTCATAATGGGCCACTATGGCAGCTGGAAGATGAACGAGGAAAAACCTCAAATTTGACCATGCCGGCTATATGATTTTTAGTGGAAAATTTCGATGTCTTCAAATGCTCTCCATTGTGTCTGAATCGATTGATATACGTGAGAAACCATCACCAGAGGTGTACAGAAGTCGTAGGTAGGTCATAATGGGCCACTATGGCAGCTGGAAGATGAACGAGGAAAAACCTCAAATTTGACCATGCCGGCTATATGATTTTTAGTGGAAAATTTCGATGTCTTCAAATGCTCTCCATTGTGTCTGAATCGATTGATATACGTGAGAAACCATCACCAGAGGTGTACAGAAGTCGTAGGTACGTGAGAAACCATCACCAGAGGTGTACAGAAGTCGTAGGTAGGTCATAATGGGCCACTATGGCAGCTGGAAGATGAACGAGGAAAAACCTCAAATTTGACCATGCCGGCTATATGATTTTTAGTGGAAAATTTCGATGTCTTCAAATGCTCTCCATTGTGTCTGAATCGATTGATATACGTGAGAAACCATCACCAGAGGTGTACAGAAGTCGTAGGTAGGTCATAATGGGCCACTATGGCAGCTGGAAGATGAACGAGGAAAAACCTCAAATTTGACCATGCCGGCTATATGATTTTTAGTGGAAAATTTCGATGTCTTCAAATGCTCTCCATTGTGTCTGAATCGATTGATATACGTGAGAAACCATCACCAGAGGTGTACAGAAGTCGTAGGTAGGTCATAATGGGCCACTATGGCAGCTGGAAGATGAACGAGGAAAAACCTCAAATTTGACCATGCCGGCTATATGATTTTTAGTGGAAAATTTCGATGTCTTCAAATGCTCTCCATTGTGTCTGAATCGATTGATATACGTGAGAAACCATCACCAGAGGTGTACAGAAGTCGTAGGTAGGTCATAATGGGCCACTATGGCAGCTGGAAGATGAACGAGGAAAAACCTCAAATTTGACCATGCCGGCTATATGATTTTTAGTGGAAAATTTCGATGTCTTCAAATGCTCTCCATTGTGTCTGAATCGATTGATATACCTGAGAAACCATCACCAGAGGTGTACAGAAGTCGTAGGTACGTGAGAAACCATCACCAGAGGTGTACAGAAGTCGTAGGTAGGTCATAATGGGCCACTATGGCAGCTGGAAGATGAACGAGGAAAAACCTCAAATTTGACCATGCCGGCTATATGATTTTTAGTGGAAAATTTCGATGTCTTCAAATGCTCTCCATTGTGTCTGAATCGATTGATATACCTGAGAAACCATCACCAGAGGTGTACAGAAGTCGTAGGTACGTGAGAAACCATCACCAGAGGTGTACAGAAGTCGTAGGTAGGTCATAATGGGCCACTATGGCAGCTGGAAGATGAACGAGGAAAAACCTCAAATTTGACCATGCCGGCTATATGATTTTTAGTGGAAAATTTCGATGTCTTCAAATGCTCTCCATTGTGTCTGAATCGATTGATATACGTGAGAAACCATCACCAGAGGTGTACAGAAGTCGTAGGTAGGTCATAATGGGCCACTATGGCAGCTGGAAGATGAACGAGGAAAAACCTCAAATTTGACCATGCCGGCTATATGATTTTTAGTGGAAAATTTCGATGTCTTCAAATGCTCTCCATTGTGTCTGAATCGATTGATATACGTGAGAAACCATCACCAGAGGTGTACAGAAGTCGTAGGTAGGTCATAATGGGCCACTATGGCAGCTGGAAGATGAACGAGGAAAAACCTCAAATTTGACCATGCCGGCTATATGATTTTTAGTGGAAAATTTCGATGTCTTCAAATGCTCTCCATTGTGTCTGAATCGATTGATATACGTGAGAAACCATCACCAGAGGTGTACAGAAGTCGTAGGTAGGTCATAATGGGCCACTATGGCAGCTGGAAGATGAACGAGGAAAAACCTCAAATTTGACCATGCCGGCTATATGATTTTTAGTGGAAAATTTCGATGTCTTCAAATGCTCTCCATTGTGTCTGAATCGATTGATATACCTGAGAAACCATCACCAGAGGTGTACAGAAGTCGTAGGTACGTGAGAAACCATCACCAGAGGTGTACAGAAGTCGTAGGTAGGTCATAATGGGCCACTATGGCAGCTGGAAGATGAACGAGGAAAAACCTCAAATTTGACCATGCCGGCTATATGATTTTTAGTGGAAAATTTCGATGTCTTCAAATGCTCTCCATTGTGTCTGAATCGATTGATATACCTGAGAAACCATCACCAGAGGTGTACAGAAGTCGTAGGTACGTGAGAAACCATCACCAGAGGTGTACAGAAGTCGTAGGTAGGTCATAATGGGCCACTATGGCAGCTGGAAGATGAACGAGGAAAAACCTCAAATTTGACCATGCCGGCTATATGATTTTTAGTGGAAAATTTCGATGTCTTCAAATGCTCTCCATTGTGTCTGAATCGATTGATATACCTGAGAAACCATCACCAGAGGTGTACAGAAGTCGTAGGTACGTGAGAAACCATCACCAGAGGTGTACAGAAGTCGTAGGTAGGTCATAATGGGCCACTATGGCAGCTGGAAGATGAACGAGGAAAAACCTCAAATTTGACCATGCCGGCTATATGATTTTTAGTGGAAAATTTCGATGTCTTCAAATGCTCTCCATTGTGTCTGAATCGATTGATATACCTGAGAAACCATCACCAGAGGTGTACAGAAGTCGTAGGTACGTGAGAAACCATCACCAGAGGTGTACAGAAGTCGTAGGTAGGTCATAATGGGCCACTATGGCAGCTGGAAGATGAACGAGGAAAAACCTCAAATTTGACCATGCCGGCTATATGATTTTTAGTGGAAAATTTCGATGTCTTCAAATGCTCTCCATTGTGTCTGAATCGATTGATATACCTGAGAAACCATCACCAGAGGTGTACAGAAGTCGTAGGTACGTGAGAAACCATCACCAGAGGTGTACAGAAGTCGTAGGTAGGTCATAATGGGCCACTATGGCAGCTGGAAGATGAACGAGGAAAAACCTCAAATTTGACCATGCCGGCTATATGATTTTTAGTGGAAAATTTCGATGTCTTCAAATGCTCTCCATTGTATCTGAATCGATTGATATACGTGAGAAACCATCACCAGAGGTGTACAGAAGTCGTAGGTAGGTCATAATGGGCCACTATGGCAGCTGGAAGATGAACGAGGAAAAACCTCAAATTTGACCATGCCGGCTATATGATTTTTAGTGGAAAATTTCGATGTCTTCAAATGCTCTCCATTGTGTCTGAATCGATTGATATACCTGAGAAACCATCACCAGAGGTGTACAGAAGTCGTAGGTACGTGAGAAACCATCACCAGAGGTGTACAGAAGTCGTAGGTAGGTCATAATGGGCCACTATGGCAGCTGGAAGATGAACGAGGAAAAACCTCAAATTTGACCATGCCGGCTATATGATTTTTAGTGGAAAATTTCGATGTCTTCAAATGCTCTCCATTGTGTCTGAATCGATTGATATACGTGAGAAACCATCACCAGAGGTGTACAGAAGTCGTAGGTAGGTCATAATGGGCCACTATGGCAGCTGGAAGATGAACGAGGAAAAACCTCAAATTTGACCATGCCGGCTATATGATTTTTAGTGGAAAATTTCGATGTCTTCAAATGCTCTCCATTGTGTCTGAATCGATTGATATACCTGAGAAACCATCACCAGAGGTGTACAGAAGTCGTAGGTACGTGAGAAACCATCACCAGAGGTGTACAGAAGTCGTAGGTAGGTCATAATGGGCCACTATGGCAGCTGGAAGATGAACGAGGAAAAACCTCATCACCAGAGGTGTACAGAAGTCGTAGGTAGGTCATAATGGGCCACTATGGCAGCTGGAAGATGAACGAGGAAAAACCTCAAATTTGACCATGCCGGCTATATGATTTTTAGTGGAAAATTTCGATGTCTTCAAATGCTCTCCATTGTGTCTGAATCGATTGATATACCTGAGAAGCCATCACCAGAGGTGTACAGAAGTCGTAGGTACGTGAGAAACCATCACCAGAGGTGTACAGAAGTCGTAGGTAGGTCATAATGGGCCACTATGGCAGCTGGAAGATGAACGAGGAAAAACCTCAAATTTGACCATGCCGGCTATATGATTTTTAGTGGAAAATTTCGATGTCTTCAAATGCTCTCCATTGTGTCTGAATCGATTGATATACGTGAGAAACCATCACCAGAGGTGTACAGAAGTCGTAGGTAGGTCATAATGGGCCACTATGGCAGCTGGAAGATGAACGAGGAAAAACCTCAAATTTGACCATGCCGGCTATATGATTTTTAGTGGAAAATTTCGATGTCTTCAAATGCTCTCCATTGTGTCTGAATCGATTGATATACCTGAGAAACCATCACCAGAGGTGTACAGAAGTCGTAGGTACGTGAGAAACCATCACCAGAGGTGTACAGAAGTCGTAGGTAGGTCATAATGGGCCACTATGGCAGCTGGAAGATGAACGAGGAAAAACCTCAAATTTGACCATGCCGGCTATATGATTTTTAGTGGAAAATTTCGATGTCTTCAAATGCTCTCCATTGTGTCTGAATCGATTGATATACGTGAGAAACCATCACCAGAGGTGTACAGAAGTCGTAGGTAGGTCATAATGGGCCACTATGGCAGCTGGAAGATGAACGAGGAAAAACCTCAAATTTGACCATGCCGGCTATATGATTTTTAGTGGAAAATTTCGATGTCTTCAAATGCTCTCCATTGTGTCTGAATCGATTGATATACGTGAGAAACCATCACCAGAGGTGTACAGAAGTCGTAGGTACGTGAGAAACCATCACCAGAGGTGTACAGAAGTCGTAGGTAGGTCATAATGGGCCACTATGGCAGCTGGAAGATGAACGAGGAAAAACCTCAAATTTGACCATGCCGGCTATATGATTTTTAGTGGAAAATTTCGATGTCTTCAAATGCTCTCCATTGTGTCTGAATCGATTGATATACCTGAGAAACCATCACCAGAGGTGTACAGAAGTCGTAGGTACGTGAGAAACCATCACCAGAGGTGTACAGAAGTCGTAGGTAGGTCATAATGGGCCACTATGGCAGCTGGAAGATGAACGAGGAAAAACCTCAAATTTGACCATGCCGGCTATATGATTTTTAGTGGAAAATTTCGATGTCTTCAAATGCTCTCCATTGTGTCTGAATCGATTGATATACGTGAGAAACCATCACCAGAGGTGTACAGAAGTCGTAGGTAGGTCATAATGGGCCACTATGGCAGCTGGAAGATGAACGAGGAAAAACCTCAAATTTGACCATGCCGGCTATATGATTTTTAGTGGAAAATTTCGATGTCTTCAAATGCTCTCCATTGTGTCTGAATCGATTGATATACCTGAGAAACCATCACCAGAGGTGTACAGAAGTCGTAGGTACGTGAGAAACCATCACCAGAGGTGTACAGAAGTCGTAGGTAGGTCATAATGGGCCACTATGGCAGCTGGAAGATGAACGAGGAAAAACCTCAAATTTGACCATGCCGGCTATATGATTTTTAGTGGAAAATTTCGATGTCTTCAAATGCTCTCCATTGTGTCTGAATCGATTGATATACGTGAGAAACCATCACCAGAGGTGTACAGAAGTCGTAGGTAGGTCATAATGGGCCACTATGGCAGCTGGAAGATGAACGAGGAAAAACCTCAAATTTGACCATGCCGGCTATATGATTTTTAGTGGAAAATTTCGATGTCTTCAAATGCTCTCCATTGTGTCTGAATCGATTGATATACGTGAGAAACCATCACCAGAGGTGTACAGAAGTCGTAGGTAGGTCATAATGGGCCACTATGGCAGCTGGAAGATGAACGAGGAAAAACCTCAAATTTGACCATGCCGGCTATATGATTTTTAGTGGAAAATTTCGATGTCTTCAAATGCTCTCCATTGTGTCTGAATCGATTGATATACCTGAGAAACCATCATCAGAGGTGTACAGAAGTCGTAGGTACGTGAGAAACCATCACCAGAGGTGTACAGAAGTCGTAGGTAGGTCATAATGGGCCACTATGGCAGCTGGAAGATGAACGAGGAAAAACCTCAAATTTGACCATGCCGGCTATATGATTTTTAGTGGAAAATTTCGATGTCTTCAAATGCTCTCCATTGTGTCTGAATCGATTGATATACGTGAGAAACCATCACCAGAGGTGTACAGAAGTCGTAGGTAGGTCATAATGGGCCACTATGGCAGCTGGAAGATGAACGAGGAAAAACCTCAAATTTGACCATGCCGGCTATATGATTTTTAGTGGAAAATTTCGATGTCTTCAAATGCTCTCCATTGTGTCTGAATCGATTGATATACGTGAGAAACCATCACCAGAGGTGTACAGAAGTCGTAGGTAGGTCATAATGGGCCACTATGGCAGCTGGAAGATGAACGAGGAAAAACCTCAAATTTGACCATGCCGGCTATATGATTTTTAGTGGAAAATTTCGATGTCTTCAAATGCTCTTCATTGTGTCTGAATCGATTGATATACGTGAGAAACCATCACCAGAGGTGTACAGAAGTCGTAGGTAGGTCATAATGGGCCACTATGGCAGCTGGAAGATGAACGAGGAAAAACCTCAAATTTGACCATGCCGGCTATATGATTTTTAGTGGAAAATTTCGATGTCTTCAAATGCTCTCCATTGTGTCTGAATCGATTGATATACGTGAGAAACCATCACCAGAGGTGTACAGAAGTCGTAGGTACGTGAGAAACCATCACCAGAGGTGTACAGAAGTCGTAGGTAGGTCATAATGGGCCACTATGGCAGCTGGAAGATGAACGAGGAAAAACCTCAAATTTGACCATACCGGCTATATGATTTTTAGTGAAAAATCTCGATGTCTTCAAATGCTCTCCATTGTGTCTGAATCGATTGATATACGTGAGAAACCATCACCAGAGGTGTACAGAAGTCGTAGGTAGGTCATAATGGGCCACTATGGCAGCTGGAAGATGATCGAGGAAAAACCTCAAATTTGACCATGCCGGCTATATGATTTTTAGTGGAAAATTTCGATGTCTTCAAATGCTCTCCATTGTGTCTGAATCGATTGATATACGTGAGAAACCATCATCAGAGGTGTACAGAAGTCGTAGGTAGGTCATAATGGGCCACTATGGCAGCTGGAAGATGAACGAGGAAAAACCTCAAATTTGACCATGCCGGCTATATGATTTTTAGTGGAAAATTTCGATGTCTTCAAATGCGAATGCTCTCCATTGTGTCTGAATCGATTGATATACGTGAGAAACCATCACCAGAGGTGTACAGAAGTCGTAGGTAGGTCATAATGGGCCACTATGGCAGCTGGAAGATGAACGAGGAAAAACCTCAAATTTGACCATGCCGGCTATATGATTTTTAGTGGAAAATTTCGATGTCTTCAAATGCTCTCCATTGTGTCTGAATCGATTGATATACGTGAGAAACCATCACCAGAGGTGTACAGAAGTCGTAGGTAGGTCATAATGGGCCACTATGGCAGCTGGAAGATGAACGAGGAAAAACCTCAAATTTGACCATGCCGGCTATATGATTTTAGTGGAAAATTTCGATGTCTTCAAATGCTCTCCATTGTGTCTGAATCGATTGATATACGTGAGAAACCATCACCAGAGGTGTACAGAAGTCGTAGGTAGGTCATAATGGGCCACTATGGCAGCTGGAAGATGAACGAGGAAAAACCTCAAATTTGACCATGCCGGCTATATGATTTTTTAGTGGAAAATTTCGATGTCTTCAAATGCTCTCCATTGTGTCTGAATCGATTGATATACGTGAGAAAACCATCACCAGAGGTGTACAGAAGTCGTAGGTAGGTCATAATGGGCCACTATGGCAGCTGGAAGATGAACGAGGAAAAACCTCAAATTTGACCATGCCGGCTATATGATTTTTAGTGGAAAATTTCGATGTCTTCAAATGCTCTCCATTGTGTCTGAATCGATTGATATACGTGAGAAACCATCACCAGAGGTGTACAGAAGTCGTAGGTAGGTCATAATGGGCCACTATGGCAGCTGGAAGATGATCGAGGAAAAACCTCAAATTTGACCATGCCGGCTATATGATTTTTAGTGGAAAATTTCGATGTCTTCAAATGCTCTCCATTGTGTCTGAATCGATTGATATACGTGAGAAACCATCATCAGAGGTGTACAGAAGTCGTAGGTAGGTCATAATGGGCCACTATGGCAGCTGGAAGATGAACGAGGAAAAACCTCAAATTTGACCATGCCGGCTATATGATTTTTAGTGGACAATTTCGATGTCTTCAAATGCGAATGCTCTCCATTGTGTCTGAATCGATTGATATACGTGAGAAACCATCACCAGAGGTGTACAGAAGTCGTAGGTAGGTCATAATGGGCCACTATGGCAGCTGGAAGATGAACGAGGAAAAACCTCAAATTTGACCATGCCGGCTATATGATTTTTAGTGGAAAATTTCGATGTCTTCAAATGCTCTCCATTGTGTCTGAATCGATTGATATACGTGAGAAACCATCACCAGAGGTGTACAGAAGTCGTAGGTAGGTCATAATGGGCCACTATGGCAGCTGGAATATGAACGAGGAAAAACCTCAAATTTGACCATGCCGGCTATATGATTTTTAGTGGAAAATTTCGATGTCTTCAAATGCTCTCCATTGTGTCTGAATCGATTGATATACGTGAGAAACCATCACCAGAGGTGTACAGAAGTCGTAGGTAGGTCATAATGGGCCACTATGGCAGCTGGAAGATGAACGAGGAAAAACCTCAAATTTGACCATGCCGGCTATATGATTTTTAGTGGAAAATTTCGATGTCTTCAAATGCTCTTCATTGTGTCTGAATCGATTGATATACGTGAGAAACCATCACCAGAGGTGTACAGAAGTCGTAGGTAGGTCATAATGGGCCACTATGGCAGCTGGAAGATGAACGAGGAAAAACCTCAAATTTGACCATGCCGGCTATATGATTTTTAGTGGAAAATTTCGATGTCTTCAAATGCTCTCCATTGTGTCTGAATCGATTGATATACGTGAGAAACCATCACCAGAGGTGTACAGAAGTCGTAGGTAGGTCATAATGGGCCACTATGGCAGCTGGAAGATGATCGAGGAAAAACCTCAAATTTGACCATGCCGGCTATATGATTTTTAGTGGAAAATTTCGATGTCTTCAAATGCTCTCCATTGTGTCTGAATCGATTGATATACGTGAGAAACCATCATAAGAGGTGTACAGAAGTCGTAGGTAGGTCATAATGGGCCACTATGGCAGCTGGAAGATGAACGAGGAAAAACCTCAAATTTGACCATGCCGGCTATATGATTTTTAGTGGACAATTTCGATGTCTTCAAATGCGAATGCTCTCCATTGTGTCTGAATCGATTGATATACGTGAGAAACCATCACCAGAGGTGTACAGAAGTCGTAGGTAGGTCATAATGGGCCACTATGGCAGCTGGAAGATGAACGAGGAAAAACCTCAAATTTGACCATGCCGGCTATATGATTTTTAGTGGAAAATTTCGATGTCTTCAAATGCTCTCCATTGTGTCTGAATCGATTGATATACGTGAGAAACCATCACCAGAGGTGTACAGAAGTCGTAGGTAGGTCATAATGGGCCACTATGGCAGCTGGAAGATGAACGAGGAAAAACCTCAAATTTGACCATGCCGGCTATATGATTTTTAGTGGAAAATTTCGATGTCTTCAAATGCTCTCCATTGTGTCTGAATCGATTGATATACGTGAGAAACCATCACCAGAGGTGTACAGAAGTCGTAGGTAGGTCATAATGGGCCCATATGGCAGCTGGAAGATGAACGAGGAAAAACCTCAAATTTGACCATGCCGGCTATATGATTTTTAGTGGAAAATTTCGATGTCTTCAAATGCTCTCCATTGTGTCTGAATCGATTGATATACGTGAGAAACCATCACCAGAGGTGTACAGAAGTCGTAGGTAGGTCATAATGGGCCACTATGGCAGCTGGAAGATGATCGAGGAAAAACCTCAAATTTGACCATGCCGGCTATATGATTTTTAGTGGAAAATTTCGATGTCTTCAAATGCTCTCCATTGTGTCTGAATCGATTGATATACCTGAGAAACCATCATCAGAGGTGTACAGAAGTCGTAGGTACGTGAGAAACCATCACCAGAGGTGTACAGAAGTCGTAGGTAGGTCATAATGGGCCACTATGGCAGCTGGAAGATGAACGAGGAAAAACCTCAAATTTGACCATGCCGGCTATATGATTTTTAGTGGAAAATTTCGATGTCTTCAAATGCTCTCCATTGTGTCTGAATCGATTGATATACGTGAGAAACCATCACCAGAGGTGTACAGAAGTCGTAGGTAGGTCATAATGGGCCACTATGGCAGCTGGAAGATGAACGAGGAAAAACCTCAAATTTGACCATGCCGGCTATATGATTTTTAGTGGAAAATTTCGATGTCTTCAAATGCTCTCCATTGTGTCTGAATCGATTGATATACGTGAGAAACCATCACCAGAGGTGTACAGAAGTCGTAGGTAGGTCATAATGGGCCACTATGGCAGCTGGAAGATGAACGAGGAAAAACCTCAAATTTGACCATGCCGGCTATATGATTTTTAGTGGAAAATTTCGATGTCTTCAAATGCTCTTCATTGTGTCTGAATCGATTGATATACGTGAGAAACCATCACCAGAGGTGTACAGAAGTCGTAGGTAGGTCATAATGGGCCACTATGGCAGCTGGAAGATGAACGAGGAAAAACCTCAAATTTGACCATGCCGGCTATATGATTTTTAGTGGAAAATTTCGATGTCTTCAAATGCTCTCCATTGTGTCTGAATCGATTGATATACGTGAGAAACCATCACCAGAGGTGTACAGAAGTCGTAGGTACGTGAGAAACCATCACCAGAGGTGTACAGAAGTCGTAGGTAGGTCATAATGGGCCACTATGGCAGCTGGAAGATGAACGAGGAAAAACCTCAAATTTGACCATACCGGCTATATGATTTTTAGTGAAAAATCTCGATGTCTTCAAATGCTCTCCATTGTGTCTGAATCGATTGATATACGTGAGAAACCATCACCAGAGGTGTACAGAAGTCGTAGGTAGGTCATAATGGGCCACTATGGCAGCTGGAAGATGAACGAGGAAAAACCTCAAATTTGACCATGCCGGCTATATGATTTTTAGTGGAAAATTTCGATGTCTTCAAATGCTCTCCATTGTGTCTGAATCGATTGATATACGTGAGAAACCATCACCAGAGGTGTACAGAAGTCGTAGGTAGGTCATAATGGGCCACTATGGCAGCTGGAAGATGATCGAGGAAAAACCTCAAATTTGACCATGCCGGCTATATGATTTTTAGTGGAAAATTTCGATGTCTTCAAATGCTCTCCATTGTGTCTGAATCGATTGATATACGTGAGAAACCATCATAAGAGGTGTACAGAAGTCGTAGGTAGGTCATAATGGGCCACTATGGCAGCTGGAAGATGAACGAGGAAAAACCTCAAATTTGACCATGCCGGCTATATGATTTTTAGTGGAAAATTTCGATGTCTTCAAATGCGAATGCTCTCCATTGTGTCTGAATCGATTGATATACGTGAGAAACCATCACCAGAGGTGTACAGAAGTCGTAGGTAGGTCATAATGGGCCACTATGGCAGCTGGAAGATGAACGAGGAAAAACCTCAAATTTGACCATGCCGGCTATATGATTTTTAGTGGAAAATTTCGATGTCTTCAAATGCTCTCCATTGTGTCTGAATCGATTGATATACGTGAGAAACCATCACCAGAGGTGTACAGAAGTCGTAGGTAGGTCATAATGGGCCACTATGGCAGCTGGAAGATGAACGAGGAAAAACCTCAAATTTGACCATGCCGGCTATATGATTTTTAGTGGAAAATTTCGATGTCTTCAAATGCTCTCCATTGTGTCTGAATCGATTGATATACGTGAGAAACCATCACCAGAGGTGTACAGAAGTCGTAGGTAGGTCATAATGGGCCACTATGGCAGCTGGAAGATGAACGAGGAAAAACCTCAAATTTGACCATGCCGGCTATATGATTTTTAGTGGAAAATTTCGATGTCTTCAAATGCTCTTCATTGTGTCTGAATCGATTGATATACGTGAGAAACCATCACCAGAGGTGTACAGAAGTCGTAGGTAGGTCATAATGGGCCACTATGGCAGCTGGAAGATGAACGAGGAAAAACCTCAAATTTGACCATGCCGGCTATATGATTTTTAGTGGAAAATTTCGATGTCTTCAAATGCTCTCCATTGTGTCTGAATCGATTGATATACGTGAGAAACCATCACCAGAGGTGTACAGAAGTCGTAGGTAGGTCATAATGGGCCACTATGGCAGCTGGAAGATGATAGAGGAAAAACCTCAAATTTGACCATGCCGGCTATATGATTTTTAGTGGAAAATTTCGATGTCTTCAAATGCTCTCCATTGTGTCTGAATCGATTGATATACGTGAGAAACCATCATCAGAGGTGTACAGAAGTCGTAGGTAGGTCATAATGGGCCACTATGGCAGCTGGAAGATGAACGAGGAAAAACCTCAAATTTGACCATGCCGGCTATATGATTTTTAGTGGACAATTTCGATGTCTTCAAATGCGAATGCTCTCCATTGTGTCTGAATCGATTGATATACGTGAGAAACCATCACCAGAGGTGTACAGAAGTCGTAGGTAGGTCATAATGGGCCACTATGGCAGCTGGAAGATGAACGAGGAAAAACCTCAAATTTGACCATGCCGGCTATATGATTTTTAGTGGAAAATTTCGATGTCTTCAAATGCTCTCCATTGTGTCTGAATCGATTGATATACGTGAGAAACCATCACCAGAGGTGTACAGAAGTCGTAGGTAGGTCATAATGGGCCACTATGGCAGCTGGAAGATGAACGAGGAAAAACCTCAAATTTGACCATGCCGGCTATATGATTTTTAGTGGAAAATTTCGATGTCTTCAAATGCTCTCCATTGTGTCTGAATCGATTGATATACGTGAGAAACCATCACCAGAGGTGTACAGAAGTCGTAGGTAGGTCATAATGGGCCCATATGGCAGCTGGAAGATGAACGAGGAAAAACCTCAAATTTGACCATGCCGGCTATATGATTTTTAGTGGAAAATTTCGATGTCTTCAAATGCTCTCCATTGTGTCTGAATCGATTGATATACGTGAGAAACCATCACCAGAGGTGTACAGAAGTCGTAGGTAGGTCATAATGGGCCACTATGGCAGCTGGAAGATGATCGAGGAAAAACCTCAAATTTGACCATGCCGGCTATATGATTTTTAGTGGAAAATTTCGATGTCTTCAAATGCTCTCCATTGTGTCTGAATCGATTGATATACGTGAGAAACCATCATCAGAGGTGTACAGAAGTCGTAGGTAGGTCATAATGGGCCACTATGGCAGCTGGAAGATGAACGAGGAAAAACCTCAAATTTGACCATGCCGGCTATATGATTTTTAGTGGAAAATTTCGATGTCTTCAAATGCTCTCCATTGTGTCTGAATCGATTGATATACGTGAGAAACCATCACCAGAGGTGTACAGAAGTCGTAGGTACGTGAGAAACCATCACCAGAGGTGTACAGAAGTCGTAGGTAGGTCATAATGGGCCACTATGGCAGCTGGAAGATGAACGAGGAAAAACCTCAAATTTGACCATGCCGGCTATATGATTTTTAGTGGAAAATTTCGATGTCTTCAAATGCTCTCCATTGTGTCTGAATCGATTGATATACGTGAGAAACCATCACCAGAGGTGTACAGAAGTCGTAGGTAGGTCATAATGGGCCACTATGGCAGCTGGAAGATGAACGAGGAAAAACCTCAAATTTGACCATGCCGGCTATATGATTTTTAGTGAAAAATTTCGATGTCTTCAAATGCTCTCCATTGTGTCTGAATCGATTGATATATGTGAGAAACCATCACCAGAGGTGTACAGAAGTCGTAGGTAGGTCATAATGGGCCACTATGGCAGCTGGAAGATGAACGAGGCAAAAACCTCAAATTTGACCATACCGGCTATATGATTTTTAGTGGAAAACCTCGATGTCTTCAAATGCTCTCCATTGTGTCTGACTCTATTGATATACGTGAGAAAACATCACCAGAGGTGTACAGAAGTCGTAGGTAGGTCATAATGGGCCACTATGGCAGTTGGAAGATGAACGAGGAAAAACCTCAAATTTGACCATACCGGCTATATGAATTTTAGTGGAAAATCTCGATGTCTTCAAATGCTCTCCATTGTGTCTTAATCGATTGATATACGTGAGAAAACATCACCAGAGGTGTACAGAAGTCCTAGGTAGGTCATAATGGGCCACTATGGCAGCTGGAAGATGAACGAGGAAAAACCTCAAATTTGACCGGTGCCGGCTATATGATTTTTAGTGGAAAATTTCGATGTCTTCAAATGCTCTCCATTGTGTCTGAATCGATTGATATACGTGAGAAACCATCACCAGAGGTGTACAGAAGTCGTAGGTAGGTCATAATGGGCCACTATGGCAGCTGGAAGATGAACGAGGAAAAACCTCAAATTTGACCATACCGGCTATATGATTTTTAGTGGAAAATTTCGATGTCTTCAAATGCTCTCCATTGTGTCTGAATCGATTGATATACGTGAGAAACCATCACCAGAGGTGTACAGAAGTCGTAGGTAGGTCATAATGGGCCACTATGGCAGCTAGAAGATGAACGAGGAAAAACCATGCCGGCTATATGATTTTTAGTGGAAAATTTCGATGTCTTCAAATGCTCTCCATTGTGTCTGAATCGATTGATATACGTGAGAAACCATCACCAGAGGTGTACAGAAGTCGTAGGTAGGTCATAATGGGCCACTATGACAGCTGGAAGATGAACGAGGCAAAAACCTCAAATTTGACCATACCGGCTATATGATTTTTAGTGGAAAATCTCGATGTCTTCAAATGCTCTCCATTGTGTCTGACTCTATTGATATACGTGAGAAAACATCACCAGAGGTGTACAGAAGTCGTAGGTAGGTCATAATGGGCCACTATGGCAGTTGGAAGATGAACGAGGAAAAACCTCAAATTTGACCATACCGGCTATATGATTTTTAGTTTAAAATCTCGATGTCTTCAAATGCTCTCCATTGTGTCTTAATCGATTGATATACGTGAGAAACCATCAGCAGAGGTGTACAGAAGTCCTCGGTAGGTCATAATGGGCCACTATGGCAGCTGGAAGATGAACGAGGAAAAATCTCAAATTTGACCATGCCGGCTATATGATTTTTAGTGGAAAATGTCGATGTCTTCAAATGCTCTCCATTGTGTCTGAATCGATTGATATACGTGAGAAACCATCACCAGAGGTGTACAGAAGTCGTAGGTAGGTCATAATGGGCCACTATGGCAGCTGGAAGATGAACGAGGAAAAACCTCAAATTTGACCATGCCGGCTATATGATTTTTAGTGGAAAATGTCGATGTCTTCAAATGCTCTCCATTGTGTCTGAATCGATTGATATACGTGAGAAACCATCACCAGAGGTGTACAGAAGTCGTAGGTAGGTCATAATGTGCCACTATGGCAGCTGGAAGATGAACGAGGCAAAAACCTCAAATTTGACCATACCGGCTATATGATTTTTAGTGGAAAATCTCGATGTCTTCAAATGCTCTCCATTGTGTCTGACTCTATTGATATACGTGAGAAAACATCACCAGAGGTGTACAGAAGTCGTAGGTAGGTCATAATGGGCCACTATGGCAGTTGGAAGATGAACGAGGAAAAACCTCAAATTTGACCATACCGGCTATATGATTTTTAGTTTAAAATCTCGATGTCTTCAAATGCTCTCCATTGTGTCTTAATCGATTGATATACGTGAGAAACCATCAGCAGAGGTGTACAGAAGTCCTCGGTAGGTCATAATGGGCCACTATGGCAGCTGGAAGATGAACGAGGAAAAATCTCAAATTTGACCATGCCGGCTATATGATTTTTAGTGGAAAATTTCGATGTCTTCAAATGCTCTCCATTGTGTCTGAATCGATTGATATACGTGAGAAACCATCACCAGAGGTGTACAGAAGTCGTAGGTAGGTCATAATGGGCCACTATGGCAGCTGGAAGATGAACGAGGAAAAACCTCAAATTTGACCATGCCGGCTATATGATTTTTAGTGGAAAATTTCGATGTCTTCAAATGCTCTCCATTGTGTCTGAATCGATTGATATATGTGAGAAACCATCACCAGAGGTGTACAGAAGTCGTAGGTAGGTCATAATGGGCCACTATGGCAGCTGGAAGATGAACGAGGCAAAAACCTCAAATTTGACCATACCGGCTATATGATTTTTAGTGGAAAACCTCGATGTCTTCAAATGCTCTCCATTGTGTCTGACTCTATTGATATACGTGAGAAAACATCACCAGAGGTGTACAGAAGTCGTAGGTAGGTCATAATGGGCCACTATGGCAGTTGGAAGATGAACGAGGAAAAACCTCAAATTTGACCATACCGGCTATATGAATTTTAGTGGAAAATCTCGATGTCTTCAAATGCTCTCCATTGTGTCTTAATCGATTGATATACGTGAGAAAACATCACCAGAGGTGTACAGAAGTCCTAGGTAGGTCATAATGGGCCACTATGGCAGCTGGAAGATGAACGAGGAAAAACCTCAAATTTGACCGTGCCGGCTATATGATTTTTAGTGGAAAATTTCGATGTCTTCAAATGCTCTCCATTGTGTCTGAATCGATTGATATACGTGAGAAACCATCACCAGAGGTGTACAGAAGTCGTAGGTAGGTCATAATGGGCCACTATGGCAGCTGGAAGATGAACGAGGAAAAACCTCAAATTTGACCATACCGGCTATATGATTTTTAGTGGAAAATTTCGATGTCTTCAAATGCTCTCCATTGTGTCTGAATCGATTGATATACGTGAGAAACCATCACCAGAGGTGTACAGAAGTCGTAGGTAGGTCATAATGGGCCACTATGGCAGCTGGAAGATGAACGAGGAAAAACCTCAAATTTGACCATGCCGGCTATATGATTTTTAGTGGAAAATTTCGATGTCTTCAAATGCTCTCCATTGTGTCTGAATCGATTGATATACGTGAGAAACCATCACCAGAGGTGTACAGAAGTCGTAGGTAGGTCATAATGGGCCACTATGGCAGCTGGAAGATGAACGAGGAAAAACCTCAAATTTGACCATGCCGGCTATATGATTTTTAGTGGAAAATTTCGATGTCTTCAAATGCTCTCCATTGTGTCTGAATCGATTGATATACGTGAGAAACCATCACCAGAAGTGTACAGAAGTCGTAGGTAGGTCATAATGGGCCACTATGGCAGCTGGAAGATGAACGAGGAAAAACCTCAAATTTGACCATGCCGGCTATATGATTTTTAGTGTAAAATTTCGATGTCTTCAAATGCTCTCCATTGTGTCTGAATCGATTGATATACGTGAGAAACCATCACCAGAGGTGTACAGAAGTCGTAGGTAGGTCATAATGGGCCACTATGGCAGCTGGAAGATGAACGAGGAAAAACCATGCCGGCTATATGATTTTTAGTGGAAAATTTCGATGTCTTCAAATGCTCTCCATTGTGTCTGAATCGATTGATATACGTGAGAAACCATCACCAGAGGTGTACAGAAGTCGTAGGTAGGTCATAATGGGCCACTATGGCAGCTGGAAGATGAACGAGGAAAAACCTCAAATTTGACCATGCCGGCTATATGATTTTTAGTGGAAAATTTCGATGTCTTCAAATGCTCTCCATTGTGTCTGAATCGATTGATATACGTGAGAAACCATCACCAGAGGTGTACAGAAGTCGTAGGTAGGTCATAATGGGCCACTATGGCAGCTGGAAGATGAACGAGGAAAAACCTCAAATTTGACCATACCGGCTATATGATTTTTAGTGAAAAAATCTCGATGTCTTCAAATGCTCTCCATTGTGTCTGAATCGATTGATATACGTGAGAAACCATCACCAGAGGTGTACAGAAGTCGTAGGTAGGTCATAATGGGCCACTATGGCAGCTGGAAGATGAACGAGGAAAAACCTCAAATTTGACCATGCCGGCTA
>CAJSMF010000203.1:0-37189 GCA_907269125.1 Eristalis pertinax | reverse complement strand
TGGAGTGGATCCGACGACATCGAATTTTTCACCTAAAAAAATGTACAGTGTATAGTAAGGATTTTGGAGCCTTCCAATGCTCATCTTCCAACTGCCACAGCGGCCCAACTAGGCGTACCTACGACCTGTGCGCACCTGTGGTTATGTGTTGAGATGTGTATTAACGAAATCCAAAGACTGGAGTGGATCCGACTACGTCGAATTTTTCACCTAAAAAAATGTACAGTGTATAGTAAGGATTTTGGAGCCTTCCAATGCTCATCTTCCAACTGCCACAGCGGCCCAACTAGGCGTACCTACGACCTGTGCGCACCTGTGGTTATGTGTTGAGATGTGTATTAACGAAATCCAAAGACTGGAGTGGATCCGACGACATCGAATTTTTCACCTAAAAAAATGTACAGTGTATAGTAAGGATTTTGGAGCCTTTCCATGGCTCTTCTTCCAACTGCCACAGCGGCCCAACTAGGCGTACCTACGACCTGTGCGCACCTGTGGTTATGTGTTGAGATGTGTATTAACGAAATCCAAAGACTGAGTGGATCCGACGACATCGAATTTTTCACCTAAAAAAATGTACAGTGTATAGTAAGGATTTTGGAGCCTTTCCATGGCTCTTCTTCCAACTGCCACAGCGGCCCAACTAGGCGTACCTACGACCTGTGCGCACCTGTGGTTATGTGTTGAGATGTGTATTAACGAAATCCAAAGACTGGAGTGGATCCGACGACATCGAATTTTTCACCTAAAAAAATGTACAGTGTATAGTAAGGATTTTGGAGCCTTCCAATGCTCATCTTCCAACTGCCACAGCGGCCCAACTAGGCGTACCTACGACCTGTGCGCACCTGTGGTTATGTGTTGAGATGTGTATTAACGAAATCCAAAGACTGGAGTGGATCCGACTACGTCGAATTTTTCACCTAAAAAAATGTACAGTGTATAGTAAGGATTTTGGAGCCTTCCAATGCTCATCTTCCAACTGCCACAGCGGCCCAACTAGGCGTACCTACGACCTGTGCGCACCTGTGGTTATGTGTTGAGATGTCTATTAACGAAATCCAAAGACTGGAGTGGATCCGACGACATCGAATTTTTCACCTAAAAAAATGTACAGTGTATAGTAAGGATTTTGGAGCCTTTCCATGGCTCTTCTTCCAACTGCCACAGCGGCCCAACTAGGCGTACCTACGACCTGTGCGCACCTGTGGTTATGTGTTGAGATGTGTATTAACGAAATCCAAAGACTGGAGTGGATCCGATGACATCGAATTTTTCACCTAAAAAAATGTACAGTGTATAGTAAGGATTTTGGAGCCTTCCATGGCTCATCTTCCAACTGCCACAGCGGCCCAACTAGGCGTACCTACGACCTGTGCGCACCTGTGGTTATGTGTTGAGATGTGTATTAACGAAATCCAAAGACTGGAGTGGATCCGACGACATCGAATTTTTCACCTAAAAAAATGTACAGTGTATAGTAAGGATTTTGGAGCCTTCCATGGCTCAGCTTCCAACTGCCACAGCGGCCCAACTAGGCGTACCTACGACCTGTGCGCACCTGTGGTTATGTGTTGAGATGTGTATTAACGAAATCCAAAGACTGGAGTGGATCCGACGACATCGAATTTTTCACCTAAAAAAATGTACAGTGTATAGTAAGGATTTTGGAGCCTTCCAATGCTCATCTTCCAACTGCCACAGCGGCCCAACTAGGCGTACCTACGACCTGTGCGCACCTGTGGTTATGTGTTGAGATGTCTATTAACGAAATCCAAAGACTGGAGTGGATCCGACGACATCGAATTTTTCACCTAAAAAAATGTACAGTGTATAGTAAGGATTTTGGAGCCTTCCAATGCTCATCTTCCAACTGCCACAGCGGCCCAACTAGGCGTACCTACGACCTGTGCGCACCTGTGGTTATGTGTTGAGATGTGTATTAACGAAATCCAAAGACTGGAGTGGATCCGACGACATCGAATTTTTCACCTAAAAAAATGTACAGTGTATAGTAAGGATTTTGGAGCCTTCCATGGCTCAGCTTCCAACTGCCACAGCGGCCCAACTAGGCGTACCTACGACCTGTGCGCACCTGTGGTTATGTGTTGAGATGTGTATTAACGAAATCCAAAGACTGGAGTGGATCCGACGACATCGAATTTTTCACCTAAAAAAATGTACAGTGTATAGTAAGGATTTTGGAGCCTTCCATGGCTCATCTTCCAACTGCCACAGCGGCCCAACTAGGCGTACCTACGACCTGTGCGCACCTGTGGTTATGTGTTGAGATGTGTATTAACGAAATCCAAAGACTGGAGTGGATCCGACGACATCGAATTTTTCACCTAAAAAAATGTACAGTGTATAGTAAGGATTTTGGAGCCTTCCAATGCTCATCTTCCAACTGCCACAGCGGCCCAACTAGGCGTACCTACGACCTGTGCGCACCTGTGGTTATGTGTTGAGATGTGTATTAACGAAAGCCAAAGACTGGAGTGGATCCGACGACATCGAATTTTTCACCTAAAAAAATGTACAGTGTATAGTAAGGATTTTGGAGCCTTCCAATGCTCATCTTCCAACTGCCACAGCGGCCCAACTAGGCGTACCTACGACCTGTGCGCACCTGTGGTTATGTGTTGAGATGTGTATTAACGAAATCCAAAGACTGGAGTGGATCCGACGACATCGAATTTTTCACCTAAAAAAATGTACAGTGTATAGTAAGGATTTTGGAGCCTTCCATGGCTCAGCTTCCAACTGCCACAGCGGCCCAACTAGGCGTACCTACGACCTGTGCGCACCTGTGGTTATGTGTTGAGATGTGTATTAACGAAATCCAAAGACTGGAGTGGATCCGACGACATCGAATTTTTCACCTAAAAAAATGTACAGTGTATAGTAAGAATTTTGGAGCCTTCCAATGCTCATCTTCCAACTGCCACAGCGGCCCAACTAGGCGTACCTACGACCTGTGCGCACCTGTGGTTATGTGTTGAGATGTGTATTAACGAAATCCAAAGACTGGAGTGGATCCGACGACATCGAATTTTTCACCTAAAAAAATGTACAGTGTATAGTAAGGATTTTGGAGCCTTCCATAGCTCATCTTCCAACTGCCACAGCGGTCCAACTAGGCGTACCTACGACCTGTGCGCACCTGTGGTTATGTGTTGAGATTTGTATTAACGAAATCCAAAGACTGAAGTGGATCCGACGACATCGAATTTTTCACCTAAAAAAATGTACAGTGTATAGTAAGGATTTTGGAGCCTTTCCATGGCTCTTCTTCCAACTGCCATAGCGGCCCAACTACGCGTACCTACGACCTGTGCGCACCTGTGGTTATGTGTTGAGATGTGTATTAACGAAATCCAAAGACTGGAGTGGATCCGACGACATCGAATTTTTCACCTAAAAAAATGTACAGTGTATAGTAAGGATTTTGGAGCCTTTCCATGGCTCTTCTTCCAACTGCCACAGCGGCCCAACTAGGCGTACCTACGACCTGTGCGCACCTGTGGTTATGTGTTGAGATGTGTATTAACGAAATCCAAAGACTGGAGTGGATCCGACGACATCGAATTTTTCACCTAAAAAAATGTACAGTGTATAGTAAGGATTTTGGAGCCTTCCATGGCTCATCTTCCAACTGCCACAGCGGCCCAACTAGGCGTACCTACGACCTGTGCGCACCTGTGGTTATGTGTTGAGATGTGTATTAACGAAATCCAAAGACTGGAGTGGATCCGACGACATCGAATTTTTCACCTAAAAAAATGTACAGTGTATAGTAAGGATTTTGGAGCCTTCCATGGCTCATCTTCCAACTGCCACAGCGGCCCAACTAGGCGTACCTACGACCTGTGCGCACCTGTGGTTATGTGTTGAGATGTGTATTAACGAAATCCAAAGACTGGAGTGGATCCGACGACATCGAATTTTTCACCTAAAAAAATGTACAGTGTATAGTAAGGATTTTGGAGCCTTCCATGGCTCATCTTCCAACTGCCACAGCGGCCCAACTAGGCGTACCTACGACCTGTGCGCACCTATGGTTATGTGTTGAGATGTGTATTAACGAAATCCAAAGACTGGAGTGGATCCGACGACATCGAATTTTTCACCTAAAAAAATGTACAGTGTATAGTAAGGATTTTGAAGCCTTTCCATGGCTCTTCTTCCAACTGCCACAGCGGCCCAACTAGGCGTACCTACGACCTGTGCGCACCTGTGGTTATGTGTTGAGATGTGTATTAACGAAATCCAAAGACTGGAGTGGATCCGACGACATCGAATTTTTCACCTAAAAAAATGTACAGTGTATAGTAAGGATTTTGGAGCCTTCCATGGCTCATCTTCCAACTGCCACAGCGGCCCAACTAGGCGTACCTACGACCTGTGCGCACCTATGGTTATGTGTTGAGATGTGTATTAACGAAATCCAAAGACTGGAGTGGATCCGACGACATCGAATTTTTCACCTAAAAAAATGTACAGTGTATAGTAAGGATTTTGGAGCCTTTCCATGGCTCTTCTTCCAACTGCCACAGCGGCCCAACTAGGCGTACCTACGACCTGTGCGCACCTATGGTTATGTGTTGAGATGTGTATTAACGAAATCCAAAGACTGGAGTGGATCCGACGACATCGAATTTTTCACCTAAAAAAATGTACAGTGTATAGTAAGGATTTTGGAGCCTTCCATGGCTCATCTTCCAACTGCCACAGCGGCCCAACTAGGCGTACCTACGACCTGTGCGCACCTGTCGTTATGTGTTGAGATGTCTATTAACGAAATCCAAAGACTGGAGTGGATCCGACGACATCGAATTTTTCACCTAAAAAAATGTACAGTGTATAGTAAGGATTTTGGAGCCTTCCATGGCTCATCTTCCAACTGCCACAGCGGCCCAACTAGGCGTACCTACGACCTGTGCGCACCTGTCGTTATGTGTTGAGATGTCTATTAACGAAATCCAAAGACTGGAGTGGATCCGACGACATCGAATTTTTCACCTAAAAAAATGTACAGTGTATAGTAAGGATTTTGGAGCCTTCCATGGCTCATCTTCCAACTGTCACAGCGGCCCAACTAGGCGTACCTACGACCTGTGCGCACCTGTGGTTATGTGTTGAGATGTGTATTAACGAAATCCAAAGACTGGAGTGGATCCGACGACATCGAATTTTTCACCTAAAAAAATGTACAGTGTATAGTAAGGATTTTGGAGCCTTCCATGGCTCATCTTCCAACTGCCACAGCGGCCCAACTAGGCGTACCTACGACCTGTGCGCACCTGTGGTTATGTGTTGAGATGTCTATTAACGAAATCCAAAGACTGGAGTGGATCCGACGACATCGAATTTTTCACCTAAAAAAATGTACAGTGTATAGTAAGGATTTTGAAGCCTTTCCATGGCTCTTCTTCCAACTGCCACAGCGGGCCCAACTAGGCGTACCTACGACCTGTGCGCACCTGTGGTTATGTGTTGAGATGTGTATTAACGAAATCCAAAGACTGGAGTGGATCCGACGACATCGAATTTTTCACCTAAAAAAATGTACAGTGTATAGTAAGGATTTTGGAGCCTTCCATGGCTCATCTTCCAACTGCCACAGCGGCCCAACTAGGCGTACCTACGACCTGTGCGCACCTATGGTTATGTGTTGAGATGTGTATTAACGAAATCCAAAGACTGGAGTGGATCCGACGACATCGAATTTTTCACCTAAAAAAATGTACAGTGTATAGTAAGGATTTTGGAGCCTTTCCATGGCTCTTCTTCCAACTGCCACAGCGGCCCAACTAGGCGTACCTACGACCTGTGCGCACCTATGGTTATGTGTTGAGATGTGTATTAACGAAATCCAAAGACTGGAGTGGATCCGACGACATCGAATTTTTCACCTAAAAAAATGTACAGTGTATAGTAAGGATTTTGGAGCCTTCCATGGCTCATCTTCCAACTGCCACAGCGGCCCAACTAGGCGTACCTACGACCTGTGCGCACCTGTCGTTATGTGTTGAGATGTCTATTAACGAAATCCAAAGACTGGAGTGGATCCGACGACATCGAATTTTTCACCTAAAAAAATGTACAGTGTAAGGATTTTGGAGCCTTCCATGGCTCATCTTCCAACTGCCACAGCGGCCCAACTAGGCGTACCTACGACCTGTGCGCACCTGTGGTTATGTGTTGAGATGTGTATTAACGAAATCCAAAGACTGGAGTGGATCCGACGACATCGAATTTTTCACCTAAAAAAATGTACAGTGTAGAGTAAGGATTTTGGAGCCTTTCCATGGCTCTTCTTCCAACTGCCACAGCGGCCCAACTAGGCGTACCTACGACCTGTGCGCACCTGTGGTTATGTGTTGAGATGTGTATTAACGAAATCCAAAGACTGGAGTGGATCCGACGACATCGAATTTTTCACCTAAAAAAATGTACAGTGTATAGTAAGGATTTTGGAGCCTTCCATGGCTCTTCTTCCAACTGCCACAGCGGCCCAACTAGGCGTACCTACGACCTGTGCGCACCTATGGTTATGTGTTGAGATGTGTATTAACGAAATCCAAAGACTGGAGTGGATCCGACGACATCGAATTTTTCACCTAAAAAAATGTACAGTGTATAGTAAGGATTTTGGAGCCTTTCCATGGCTCTTCTTCCAACTGCCACAGCGGCCCAACTAGGCGTACCTACGACCTGTGCGCACCTGTGGTTATGTGTTGAGATGTGTATTAACGAAATCCAAAGACTGGAGTGGATCCGACGACATCGAATTTTTCACCTAAAAAAATGTACAGTGTATAGTAAGGATTTTGGAGCCTTCCATGGCTCATCTTCCAACTGCCACAGCGGCCCAACTAGGCGTACCTACGACCTGTGCTGCACCTATGGTAATGTGTTGAGATGTGTATTAACGAAATCCAAAGACTGGAGTGGATCCGACGACATCGAATTTTTCACCTAAAAAAATGTACAGTGTATAGTAAGGATTTTGGAGCCTTTCCATGGCTCTTCTTCCAACTGCCACAGCGGCCCAACTAGGCGTACCTACGACCTGTGCGCACCTGTGGTTATGTGTTGAGATGTCTATTAACGAAATCCAAAGACTGGAGTGGATCCGACGACATCGAATTTTTCACCTAAAAAAATGTACAGTGTATAGTAAGGATTTTGGAGCCTTCCAATGCTCATCTTCCAACTGCCACAGCGGCCCAACTAGGCGTACCTACGACCTGTGCGCACCTGTGGTTATGTGTTGAGATGTCTATTAACGAAATCCAAAGACTGGAGTGGATCCGACGACATCGAATTTTTCACCTAAAAAAATGTACAGTGTATAGTAAGGATTTTGGAGCCTTCCATGGCTCAGCTTCCAACTGCCACAGCGGCCCAACTAGGCGTACCTACGACCTGTGCGCACCTGTGGTTATGTGTTGAGATGTGTATTAACGAAATCCAAAGACTGGAGTGGATCCGACGACATCGAATTTTTCACCTAAAAAAATGTACAGTGTATAGTAAGGATTTTGGAGCCTTTCCATGGCTCTTCTTCCAACTGCCACAGCGGCCCAACTAGGCGTACCTACGACCTGTGCGCACCTGTGGTTATGTGTTGAGATGTGTTTTAACGAAATCCAAAGACTGGAGTGGATCCGACGACATCGAATTTTTCACCTAAAAAAATGTACAGACAGATTTTGGAGCCTTCCAATGCTCATCTTCCAACTGCCACAGCGGCCCAACTAGGCGTACCTACGACCTGTGCGCACCTGTGGTTATGTGTTGAGATGTCTATTAACGAAATCCAAAGACTGGAGTGGATCCGACGACATCGAATTTTTCACCTAAAAAAATGTACAGTGTATAGTAAGGATTTTGGAGCCTTTCCATGGCTCTTCTTCCAACTGCCACACCGGCCCAACTAGTCGTACCTACGACCTGTGCGCACCTGTGGTTATGTGTGAGATGTGTATTAACGAAATCCAAAGACTGGAGTGGATCCGACGACATCGAATTTTTCACCTAAAAAAATGTACAGTGTATAGTAAGGATTTTGGAGCCTTCCAATGCTCATCTTCCAACTGCCACAGCGGCCCAACTAGGCGTACCTACGACCTGTGCGCACCTGTGGTTATGTGTTGAGATGTGTATTAACGAAATCCAAAGACTGGAGTGGATCCGACGACATCGAATTTTTCACCTAAAAAAATGTACAGTGTATAGTAAGGATTTTGGAGCCTTTCCATGGCTCTTCTTCCAACTGCCACAGCGGCCCAACTAGGCGTACCTACGACCTGTGCGCACCTGTGGTTATGTGTTGAGATGTGTATTAACGAAATCCAAAGACTGGAGTGGATCCGACGACATCGAATTTTTCACCTAAAAAAATGTACAGTGTATAGTAAGGATTTTGGAGCCTTCCAATGCTCATCTTCCAACTGCCACAGCGGCCCAACTAGGCGTACCTACGACCCTGTGCGCACCTGTGGTTATGTGTTGAGATGTCTATTAAACGAAATCCAAAGACTGGAGTGGATCCGACGACATCGAATTTTTCACCTAAAAAAATGTACAGTGTATAGTAAGGATTTTGGAGCCTTCCAATGCTCATCTTCCAACTGCCACCAGCGGCCCAACTAGGCGTACCTACGACCTGTGCGCACCTGTGGTTATGTGTTGAGATGTGTTTTAACGAAATCCAAAGACTGGAGTGGATCCGACGACATCGAATTTTTCACCTAAAAAAATGTACAGTGTATAGTAAGGATTTTGGAGCCTTCCAATGCTCATCTTCCAACTGCCACAGCGGCCCAACTAGGCGTACCTACGACCTGTGCGCACCTGTGGTTATGTGTTGAGATGTCTATTAACGAAATCCAAAGACTGGAGTGGATCCGACGACATCGAATTTTTCACCTAAAAAAATGTACAGTGTATAGTAAGGATTTTGGAGCCTTCCATGGCTCAGCTTCCAACTGCCACAGCGGCCCAACTAGGCGTACCTACGACCTGTGCGCACCTGTGGTTATGTGTTGAGATGTGTATTAACGAAATCCAAAGACTGGAGTGTATCCGACGACATCGAATTTTTCACCTAAAAAAATGTACAGTGTATAGTAAGGATTTTGGAGCCTTCCAATGCTCATCTTCCAACTGCCACAGCGGCCCAACTAGGCGTACCTACGACCTGGTGCGCACCTGTGGTTATGTGTTGAGATGTCTATTAACGAAATCCAAAGACTGGAGTGGATCCGACGACATCGAATTTTTCACCTAAAAAAATGTACAGTGTACAGTAAGGATTTTGGAGCCTTCCATGGCTCTTCTTCCAACTGCCACAGCGGCCCAACTAGGCGTACCTACGACCTGTGCGCACCTGTGGTTATGTGTTGAGATGTGTATTAACGAAATCCAAAGACTGGAGTGGATCCGACGACATCGAATTTTTCACCTAAAAAAATGTACAGTGTATAGTAAGGATTTTGGAGCCTTCCATGGCTCATCTTCCAACTGCCACAGCGGCCCAACTAGGCGTACCTACGACCTGTGCGCACCTGTGGTTATGTGTTGAGATGTCTATTAACGAAATCCATAGACTGGAGTGGATCCGACGACATCGAATTTTTTCACCTAAAAAAATGTACAGTGTATAGTAAGGATTTTGGAGCCTTCCATGGCTCATCTTCCAACTGCCACAGCGGCCCAACTAGGCGTACCTACGACCTGTGCGCACCTGTGGTTATGTGTTGAGATGTGTATTAACGAAATCCAAAGACTGGAGTGGATCCGACGACATCGAATTTTTCACCTAAAAAAATGTACAGTGTATAGTAAGAATTTTGGAGCCTTCCAATGCTCATCTTCCAACTGCCACAGCGGCCCAACTAGGCGTACCTACGACCTGTGCGCACCTGTGGTTATGTGTTGAGATGTGTATTAACGAAATCCAAAGACTGGAGTGGATCCGACGACATCGAATTTTTCACCTAAAAAAATGTACAGTGTATAGTAAGGATTTTGGAGCCTTCCATGGCTCATCTTCCAACTGCCACAGCGGCCCAACTAGGCGTACCTACGACCTGTGCGCACCTGTGGTTATGTGTTGAGATGTGTATTAACGAAATCCAAAGACTGGAGTGGATCGACGACATCGAATTTTTCACCTAAAAAAATGTACAGTGTATAGTAAGGATTTTGGAGCCTTCCATGGCTCATCTTCCAACTGCCACAGCGGCCCAACTAGGCGTACCTACGACCTGTGCGCACCTGTCGTTATGTGTTGAGATGTCTATTAACGAAATCCAAAGACTGGAGTGGATCCGACGACATCGAATTTTTCACCTAAAAAAATGTACAGTGTATAGTAAGGATTTTGAAGCCTTTCCATGGCTCTTCTTCCAACTGCCACAGCGGCCCAACTAGGCGTACCTACGACCTGTGCGCACCTGTGGTTATGTGTTGAGATGTGTATTAACGAAATCCAAAGACTGGAGTGGATCCGACGACATCGAATTTTTCACCTAAAAAAATGTACAGTGTATAGTAAGGATTTTGAAGCCTTTCCATGGCTCTTCTTCCAACTGCCACAGCGGCCCAACTAGGCGTACCTACGACCTGTGCGCACCTGTGGTTATGTGTTGAGATGTGTATTAACGAAATCCAAAGACTGGAGTGGATCCGACGACATCGAATTTTTCACCTAAAAAAATGTACAGTGTATAGTAAGGATTTTGGAGCCTTCCATGGCTCATCTTCCAACTGCCACAGCGGCCCAACTAGGCGTACCTACGACCTGTGCGCACCTGTGGTTATGTGTTGAGATGTGTATTAACGAAATCCAAAGACTGGAGTGGATCCGACGACATCGAATTTTTCACCTAAAAAAAATGTACAGTGTATAGTAAGGATTTTGAAGCCTTTCCATGGCTCTTCTTCCAACTGCCACAGCGGCCCAACTAGGCGTACCTACGACCTGTGCGCACCTGTGGTTATGTGTTGAGATGTGTATTAACGAAATCCAAAGACTGGAGTGGATCCGACGACATCGAATTTTTCACCTAAAAAAATGTACAGTGTATAGTAAGGATTTTGGAGCCTTCCATGGCTCATCTTCCAACTGCCACAGCGGCCCAACTAGGCGTACCTACGACCTGTGCGCACCTATGGTTATGTGTTGAGATGTGTATTAACGAAATCCAAAGACTGGAGTGGATCCGACGACATCGAATTTTTCACCTAAAAAAATGTACAGTGTATAGTAAGGATTTTGGAGCCTTCCATGGCTCATCTTCCAACTGCCACAGCGGCCCAACTAGGCGTACCTACGACCTGTGCGCACCTGTGGTTATGTGTTGAGATGTCTATTAACGAAATCCAAAGACTGGAGTGGATCCGACGACATCGAATTTTTCACCTAAAAAAATGTACAGTGTATAGTAAGGATTTTGGAGCCTTCCATGGCTCATCTTCCAACTGCCACAGCGGCCCAACTAGGCGTACCTACGACCTGTGCGCACCTGTGGTTATGTGTTGAGATGTGTATTAACGAAATCCAAAGACTGGAGTGGATCCGACGACATCGAATTTTTCACCTAAAAAAATGTACAGTGTATAGTAAGGATTTTGGAGCCTTTCCATGGCTCTTCTTCCAACTGCCACAGCGGCCCAACTAGGCGTACCTACGACCTGTGCGCACCTGTGGTTATGTGTTGAGATGTGTATTAACGAAATCCAAAGACTGGAGTGGATCCGACGACATCGAATTTTTCACCTAAAAAAATGTACAGTGTATAGTAAGGATTTTGGAGCCTTCCAATGCTCATCTTCCAACTGCCACAGCGGCCCAACTAGGCGTACCTACGACCTGTGCGCACCTGTGGTTATGTGTTGAGATGTGTATTAACGAAATCCAAAGACTGGAGTGGATCCGACGACATCGAATTTTTCACCTAAAAAAATGTACAGTGTATAGTAAGGATTTTGGAGCCTTTCCATGGCTCTTCTTCCAACTGCCACAGCGGCCCAACTAGGCGTACCTACGACCTGTGCGCACCTGTGGTTATGTGTTGAGATGTGTATTAACGAAATCCAAAGACTGGAGTGGATCCGACGACATCGAATTTTTCACCTAAAAAAATGTACAGTGTATAGTAAGGATTTTGGAGCCTTCCAATGCTCATCTTCCAACTGCCACAGCGGCCCAACTAGGCGTACCTACGACCTGTGCGCACCTGTGGTTATGTGTTGAGATGTCTATTAACGAAATCCAAAGACTGGAGTGGATCCGACGACATCGAATTTTTCACCTAAAAAAATGTACAGTGTATAGTAAGGATTTTGGAGCCTTCCAATGCTCATCTTCCAACTGCCACAGCGGCCCAACTAGGCGTACCTACGACCTGTGCGCACCTGTGGTTATGTGTTGAGATGTGTTTTAACGAAATCCAAAGACTGGAGTGGATCCGACGACATCGAATTTTTCACCTAAAAAAATGTACAGTGTATAGTAAGGATTTTGGAGCCTTCCAATGCTCATCTTCCAACTGCCACAGCGGCCCAACTAGGCGTACCTACGACCTGTGCGCACCTGTGGTTATGTGTTGAGATGTGTATTAACGAAATCCAAAGACTGGAGTGGATCCGACGACATCGAATTTTTCACCTAAAAAAATGTACAGTGTATAGTAAGGATTTTGGAGCCTTTCCATGGCTCTTCTTCCAACTGCCACAGCGGCCCAACTAGGCGTACCTACGACCTGTGCGCACCTGTGGTTATGTGTTGAGATGTGTATTAACGAAATCCAAAGACTGGAGTGGATCCGACGACATCGAATTTTTCACCTAAAAAAATGTACAGTGTATAGTAAGGATTTTGGAGCCTTCCAATGCTCATCTTCCAACTGCCACAGCGGCCCAACTAGGCGTACCTACGACCTGTGCGCACCTGTGGTTATGTGTTGAGATGTCTATTAACGAAATCCAAAGACTGGAGTGGATCCGACGACATCGAATTTTTCACCTAAAAAAATGTACAGTGTATAGTAAGGATTTTGGAGCCTTCCAATGCTCATCTTCCAACTGCCACAGCGGCCCAACTAGGCGTACCTACGACCTGTGCGCACCTGTGGTTATGTGTTGAGATGTCTATTAACGAAATCCAAAGACTGGAGTGGATCCGACGACATCGAATTTTTCACCTAAAAAAATGTACAGTGTATAGTAAGGATTTTGGAGCCTTCCAATGCTCATCTTCCAACTGCCACAGCGGCCCAACTAGGCGTACCTACGACCTGTGCGCACCTGTGGTTATGTGTTGAGATGTCTATTAACGAAATCCAAAGACTGGAGTGGATCCGACGACATCGAATTTTTCACCTAAAAAAATGTACAGTGTATAGTAAGGATTTTGGAGCCTTCCAATGCTCATCTTCCAACTGCCACAGCGGCCCAACTAGGCGTACCTACGACCTGTGCGCAGCTGTGGTTATGTGTTGAGATGTGTATTAACGAAATCCAAAGACTGGAGTGGATCCGACGACATCGAATTTTTCACCTAAAAAAATGTACAGTGAGGATTTTGGAGCCTTCCAATGCTCATCTTCCAACTGCCACAGCGGCCCAACTAGGCGTACCTACGACCTGTGCGCACCTGTGGTTATGTGTTGAGATGTCTATTAACGAAATCGAAAGACTGGAGTGGATCCGACGACATCGAATTTTTCACCTAAAAAAATGTACAGTGTACAGTAAGGATTTTGGAGCCTTCCATGGCTCTTCTTCCAACTGCCACAGCGGCCCAACTAGGCGTACCTACGACCTGTGCGCAGCTGTGGTTATGTGTTGAGATGTGTATTAACGAAATCCAAAGACTGGAGTGGATCCGACGACATCGAATTTTTCACCTAAAAAAATGTACAGTGTATAGTAAGGATTTTGGAGCCTTTCCATGGCTCTTCTTCCAACTGCCACAGCGGCCCAACTAGGCGTACCTACGACCTGTGCGCACCTGTGGTTATGTGTTGAGATGTGTATTAACGAAATCCAAAGACTGGAGTGGATCCGACGACATCGAATTTTTCACCTAAAAAAATGTACAGTGTATAGTAAGGATTTTGGAGCCTTCCATGGCTCATCTTCCAACTGCCACAGCGGCCCAACTAGGCGTACCTACGACCTGTGCGCACCTGTCGTTATGTGTTGAGATGTCTATTAACGAAATCCAAAGACTGGAGTGGATCCGACGACATCGAATTTTTCACCTAAAAAAATGTACAGTGTATAGTAAGGATTTTGGAGCCTTCCAATGCTCATCTTCCAACTGCCACAGCGGCCCAACTAGGCGTACCTACGACCTGTGCGCACCTGTGGTTATGTGTTGAGATGTGTATTAACGAAATCCAAAGACTGGAGTGGATCCGACGACATCGAATTTTTCACCTAAAAAAATGTACAGTGTATAGTAAGGATTTTGGAGCCTTCCATGGCTCATCTTCCAACTGCCACAGCGGCCCAACTAGGCGTACCTACGACCTGTGCGCACCTATGGTTATGTGTTGAGATGTGTATTAACGAAATCCAAAGACTGGAGTGGATCCGACGACATCGAATTTTTCACCTAAAAAAATGTACAGTGTATAGTAAGGATTTTGGAGCCTTTCCATGGCTCTTCTTCCAACTGCCACAGCGGCCCAACTAGGCCCTACGACCTGTGCGCACCTGTGGTTATGTGTTGAGATGTGTATTAACGAAATCCAAAGACTGGAGTGGATCCGACGACATCGAATTTTTCACCTAAAAAAATGTACAGTGTATAGTAAGGATTTTGGAGCCTTCCATGGCTCATCTTCCAACTGCCACAGCGCCCCAACTAGGCGTACCTACGACCTGTGCGCACCTATGGTTATGTGTTGAGATGTGTATTAACGAAATCCAAAGACTGGAGTGGATCCGACGACATCGAATTTTTCACCTAAAAAAATGTACAGTGTATAGTAAGGATTTTGGAGCCTTCCAATGCTCATCTTCCAACTGCCACAGCGGCCCAACTAGGCGTACCTACGACCTGTGCGCACCTGTCGTTATGTGTTGAGATGTCTATTAACGAAATCCAAAGACTGGAGTGGATCCGACGACATCGAATTTTTCACCTAAAAAAATGTACAGTGTATAGTAAGGATTTTGGAGCCTTCCATGGCTCATCTTCCAACTGCCACAGCGGCCCAACTAGGCGTACCTACGACCTGTGCGCACCTGTGGTTATGTGTTGAGATGTGTATTAACGAAATCCAAAGACTGGAGTGGATCCGACGACATCGAATTTTTCACCTAAAAAAATGTACAGTGTATAGTAAGGATTTTGGAGCCTTTCCATGGCTCTTCTTCCAACTGCCACAGCGGCCCAACTAGGCGTACTTACGACCTGTGCGCACCTGTGGTTATGTGTTGAGATGTGTATTAACGAAATCCAAAGACTGGAGTGGATCCGACGACATCGAATTTTTCACCTAAAAAAATGTACAGTGTATAGTAAGGATTTTGGAGCCTTCCATGGCTCATCTTCCAACTGCCACAGCGGCCCAACTAGGCGTACCTACGACCTGTGCGCACCTGTGGTTATGTGTTGAGATGTGTATTAACGAAATCCAAAGACTGGAGTGGATCCGACGACATCGAATTTTTCACCTAAAAAAATGTACAGTGTATAGTAAGGATTTTGGAGCCTTCCATGGCTCATCTTCCAACTGCCACAGCGGCCCAACTAGGCGTACCTACGACCTGTGCGCACCTGTGGTTATGTGTTGAGATGTGTATTAACGAAATCCAAAGACTGGAGTGGATCCGACGACATCGAATTTTTCACCTAAAAAAATGTACAGTGTATAGTAAGGATTTTAGAGCCTTTCCATGGCTCTTCTTCCAACTGCCACAGCGGCCCAACTAGGCGTACCTACGACCTGTGCGCACCTGTGGTTATGTGTTGAGATGTGTATTAACGAAATCCAAAGACTGGAGTGGATCCGACGACATCGAATTTTTCACCTAAAAAAATGTACAGTGTATAGTAAGGATTTTGGAGCCTTTCCATGGCTCTTCTTCCAACTGCCACAGCGGCCCAACTAGGCGTACCTACGACCTGTGCGCACCTGTGGTTATGTGTTGAGATGTGTATTAACGAAATCCAAAGACTGGAGTGGATCCGACGACATCGAATTTTTCACCTAAAAAAATGTACAGTGTATAGTAAGGATTTTGGAGCCTTCCAATGCTCATCTTCCAACTGCCACAGCGGCCCAACTAGGCGTACCTACGACCTGTGCGCACCTGTGGTTATGTGTTGAGATGTCTATTAACGAAATCCAAAGACTGGAGTGGATCCGACGACATCGAATTTTTCACCTAAAAAAATGTACAGTGTATAGTAAGGATTTTGGAGCCTTTCCATGGCTCTTCTTCCAACTGCCACAGCGGCCCAACTAGGCGTACCTACGACCTGTGCGCACCTGTGGTTATGTGTTGAGATGTGTATTAACGAAATCCAAAGACTGGAGTGGATCCGACGACATCGAATTTTTCACCTAAAAAAATGTACAGTGTATAGTAAGGATTTTGGAGCCTTCCATGGCTCATCTTCCAACTGCCACAGCGGCCCAACTAGGTGTACCTACGACCTGTGCGCACCTGTGGTTATGTGTTGAGATGTGTATTAACGAAATCCAAAGACTGGAGTGGATCCGACGACATCGAATTGTTCACCTAAAAAAATGTACAGTGTATAGTAAGGATTTTGGAGCCTTCCATGGCTCATCTTCCAACTGCCACAGCGGCCCAACTAGGCGTACCCACGACCTGTGCGCACCTGTGGTTATGTGTTGAGATGTGTATTAACGAAATCCAAAGACTGGAGTGGATCCGACGACATCGAATTTTTCACCTAAAAAAATGTACAGTGAGGATTTTGGAGCCTTCCAATGCTCATCTTCCAACTGCCACAGCGGCCCAACTAGGCGTACCTACGACCTGTGCGCACCTGTGGTTATGTGTTGAGATGTCTATTAACGAAATCCAAAGACTGGAGTGGATCCGACGACATCGAATTTTTCACCTAAAAAAATGTACAGTGTATAGTAAGGATTTTGGAGCCTTCCATGGCTCTTCTTCCAACTGCCACAGCGGCCCAACTAGGCGTACCTACGACCTGTGCGCAGCTGTGGTTATGTGTTGAGATGTGTATTAACGAAATCCAAAGACTGGAGTGGATCCGACGACATCGAATTTTTCACCTAAAAAAATGTACAGTGTATAGTAAGGATTTTGGAGCCTTCCATGGCTCATCTTCCAACTGCCACAGCGGCCCAACTAGGCGTACCTACGACCTGTGCGCACCTGTGGTTATGTGTTGAGATGTGTATTAACGAAATCAAAAGACTGGAGTGGATCCGACGACATCGAATTTTTCACCTAAAAAAATGTACAGTGTATAGTAAGGATTTTGGAGCCTTCTATGGCTCATCTTCCAACTGCCACAGCGGCCCAACTAGGCGTACCTACGACCTGTGCGCACCTGTGGTTATGTGTTGAGATGTATATTAACGAAATCCAAAGACTGGAGTGGATCCGACGACATCGAATTTTTCACCTAAAAAAATGTACAGTGTATAGTAACAATTTTGGAGCCTTCCAATGCTCATCTTCCAACTGCCACAGCGGCCCAACTAGGCGTACCTACGACCTGTGCGCACCTGTGGTTATGTGTTGAGATGTGTATTAACGAAATCCAAAGACTGGAGTGGATCCGACGACATCGAATTTTTCACCTAAAAAAATGTACAGTGTATAGTAAGGATTTTGGAGCCTTCCATGGCTCATCTTCCAACTGCCACAGCGGTCCAACTAGGCGTACCTACGACCTGTGCGCACCTGTGGTTATGTGTTGAGATTTGTATTAACGAAATCCAAAGACTGAAGTGGATCCGACGACATCGAATTTTTCACCTAAAAAAATGTACAGTGTATAGTAAGGATTTTGGAGCCTTTCCATGGCTCTTCTTCCAACTGCCACAGCGGCCCAACTAGGCGTACCTACGACCTGTGCGCACCTGTGGTTATGTGTTGAGATGTGTATTAACGAAATCCAAAGACTGGAGTGGATCCGACGACATCGAATTTTTCACCTAAAAAAATGTACAGTGTATAGTAAGGATTTTGAAGCCTTTCCATGGCTCTTCTTCCAACTGCCACAGCGGCCCAACTAGGCGTACCTACGACCTGTGCGCACCTGTGGTTATGTGTTGAGATGTGTATTAACGAAATCCAAAGACTGGAGTGGATCCGACGACATCGAATTTTTCACCTAAAAAAATGTACAGTGTATAGTAAGGATTTTGGAGCCTTCCATGGCTCATCTTCCAACTGCCACAGCGGCCCAACTAGGCGTACCTACGACCTGTGCGCACCTATGGTTATGTGTTGAGATGTGTATTAACGAAATCCAAAGACTGGAGTGGATCCGACGACATCGAATTTTTCACCTAAAAAAATGTACAGTGTATAGTAAGGATTTTGGAGCCTTTCCATGGCTCTTCTTCCAACTGCCACAGCGGCCCAACTAGGCGTACCTACGACCTGTGCGCACCTGTGGTTATGTGTTGAGATGTGTATTAACGAAATCCAAAGACTGGAGTGGATCCGACGACATCGAATTTTTCACCTAAAAAAATGTACAGTGTATAGTAAGGATTTTGGAGCCTTCCATGGCTCATCTTCCAACTGCCACAGCGGCCCAACTAGGCGTACCTACGACCTGTGCGCACCTATGGTTATGTGTTGAGATGTGTATTAACGAAATCCAAAGACTGGAGTGGATCCGACGACATCGAATTTTTCACCTAAAAAAATGTACAGTGTATAGTAAGGATTTTGGAGCCTTCCATGGCTCATCTTCCAACTGCCACAGCGGCCCAACTAGGCGTACCTACGACCTGTGCGCACCTGTGGTTATGTGTTGAGATGTGTATTAACGAAATCCAAAGACTGGAGTGGATCCGACGACATCGAATTTTTCACCTAAAAAAATGTACAGTGTATAGTAAGGATTTTGGAGCCTTCCATGGCTCATCTTCCAACTGCCACAGCGGCCCAACTAGGCGTACCTACGACCTGTGCGCACCTGTGGTTATGTGTTGAGATGTGTATTAACGAAATCCAAAGACTGGAGTGGATCCGACGACATCGAATTTTTCACCTAAAAAAATGTACAGTGTATAGTAAGGATTTTGAAGCCTTTCCATGGCTCTTCTTCCAACTGCCACAGCGGCCCAACTAGGCTTACCTACGACCTGTGCGCACCTGTGGTTATGTGTTGAGATGTGTATTAACGAAATCCAAAGACTGGAGTGGATCCGACGACATCGAATTTTTCACCTAAAAAAATGTACAGTGTATAGTAAGGATTTTGGAGCCTTCCATGGCTCATCTTCCAACTGCCACAGCGGCCCAACTAGGCGTACCTACGACCTGTGCGCACCTATGGTTATGTGTTGAGATGTGTATTAACGAAATCCAAAGACTGGAGTGGATCCGACGACATCGAATTTTTCACCTAAAAAAATGTACAGTGTATAGTAAGGATTTTGGAGCCTTTCCATGGCTCTTCTTCCAACTGCCACAGCGGCCCAACTAGGCGTACCTACGACCTGTGCGCACCTGTGGTTATGTGTTGAGATGTGTATTAACGAAATCCAAAGACTGGAGTGGATCCGACGACATCGAATTTTTCACCTAAAAAAATGTACAGTGTATAGTAAGGATTTTGGAGCCTTCCATGGCTCATCTTCCAACTGCCACAGCGGCCCAACTAGGCGTACCTACGACCTGTGCGCACCTATGGTTATGTGTTGAGATGTGTATTAACGAAATCCAAAGACTGGAGTGGATCCGACGACATCGAATTTTTCACCTAAAAAAATGTACAGTGTATAGTAAGGATTTTGGAGCCTTCCATGGCTCATCTTCCAACTTCCACAGCGGTCCAACTAGGCGTACCTACGACCTGTGCGCACCTGTGGTTATGTGTTGAGATTTGTATTAACGAAATCCAAAGACTGAAGTGGATCCGACGACATCGAATTTTTCACCTAAAAAAATGTACAGTGTATAGTAAGGATTTTGGAGCCTTTCCATGGCTCTTCTTCCAACTGCCACAGCGGCCCAACTAGGCGTACCTACGACCTGTGCGCACCTGTGGTTATGTGTTGAGATGTGTATTAACGAAATCCAAAGACTGGAGTGGATCCGACGACATCGAATTTTTCACCTAAAAAAATGTACAGTGTATAGTAAGGATTTTGAAGCCTTTCCATGGCTCTTCTTCCAACTGCCACAGCGGCCCAACTAGGCGTACCTACGACCTGTGCGCACCTGTGGTTATGTGTTGAGATGTGTATTAACGAAATCCAAAGACTGGAGTGGATCCGACGACATCGAATTTTTCACCTAAAAAAATGTACAGTGTATAGTAAGGATTTTGGAGCCTTCCATGGCTCATCTTCCAACTGCCACAGCGGCCCAACTAGGCGTACCTACGACCTGTGCGCACCTATGGTTATGTGTTGAGATGTGTATTAACGAAATCCAAAGACTGGAGTGGATCCGACGACATCGAATTTTTCACCTAAAAAAATGTACAGTGTATAGTAAGGATTTTGGAGCTTTTCCATGGCTCTTCTTCCAACTGCCACAGCGGCCCAACTAGGCGTACCTACGACCTGTGCGCACCTGTGGTTATGTGTTGAGATGTGTATTAACGAAATCCAAAGACTGGAGTGGATCCGACGACATCGAATTTTTCACCTAAAAAAATGTACAGTGTATAGTAAGGATTTTGGAGCCTTCCATGGCTCATCTTCCAACTGCCACAGCGGCCCAACTAGGCGTACCTACGACCTGTGCGCACCTATGGTTATGTGTTGAGATGTGTATTAACGAAATCCAAAGACTGGAGTGGATCCGACGACATCGAATTTTTCACCTAAAAAAATGTACAGTGTATAGTAAGGATTTTGGAGCCTTCCATGGCTCATCTTCCAACTGCCACAGCGGCCCAACTAGGCGTACCTACGACCTGTGCGCACCTGTGGTTATGTGTTGAGATGTGTATTAACGAAATCCAAAGACTGGAGTGGATCCGACGACATCGAATTTTTCACCTAAAAAAATGTACAGTGTATAGTAAGGATTTTGGAGCCTTCCATGGCTCATCTTCCAACTGCCACAGCGGCCCAACTAGGCGTACCTACGACCTGTGCGCACCTGTGGTTATGTGTTGAGATGTGTATTAACGAAATCCAAAGACTGGAGTGGATCCGACGACATCGAATTTTTCACCTAAAAAAATGTACAGTGTATAGTAAGGATTTTGAAGCCTTTCCATGGCTCTTCTTCCAACTGCCACAGCGGCCCAACTAGGCGTACCTACGACCTGTGCGCACCTGTGGTTATGTGTTGAGATGTGTATTAACGAAATCCAAAGACTGGAGTGGATCCGACGACATCGAATTTTTCACCTAAAAAAATGTACAGTGTATAGTAAGGATTTTGGAGCCTTCCATGGCTCATCTTCCAACTGCCACAGCGGCCCAACTAGGCGTACCTACGACCTGTGCGCACCTATGGTTATGTGTTGAGATGTGTATTAACGAAATCCAAAGACTGGAGTGGATCCGACGACATCGAATTTTTCACCTAAAAAAATGTACAGTGTATAGTAAGGATTTTGGAGCCTTTCCATGGCTCTTCTTCCAACTGCCACAGCGGCCCAACTAGGCGTACCTACGACCTGTGCGCACCTGTGGTTATGTGTTGAGATGTGTATTAACGAAATCCAAAGACTGGAGTGGATCCGACGACATCGAATTTTTCACCTAAAAAAATGTACAGTGTATAGTAAGGATTTTGGAGCCTTCCATGGCTCATCTTCCAACTGCCACAGCGGCCCAACTAGGCGTACCTACGACCTGTGCGCACCTATGGTTATGTGTTGAGATGTGTATTAACGAAATCCAAAGACTGGAGTGGATCCGACGACATCGAATTTTTCACCTAAAAAAATGTACAGTGTATAGTAAGGATTTTGGAGCCTTCCAATGCTCATCTTCCAACTGCCACAGCGGCCCAACTAGGCGTACCTACGACCTGTGCGCACCTGTCGTTATGTGTTGAGATGTCTATTAACGAAATCCAAAGACTGGAGTGGATCCGACGACATCGAATTTTTCACCTAAAAAAATGTACAGTGTATAGTAAGGATTTTGGAGCCTTCCATGGCTCATCTTCCAACTGCCACAGCGGCCCAACTAGGCGTACCTACGACCTGTGCGCACCTGTGGTTATGTGTTGAGATGTGTATTAACGAAATCCAAAGACTGGAGTGGATCCGACGACATCGAATTTTTCACCTAAAAAAATGTACAGTGTATAGTAAGGATTTTGGAGCCTTTCCATGGCTCTTCTTCCAACTGCCACAGCGGCCCAACTAGGCGTACCTACGACCTGTGCGCACCTGTGGTTATGTGTTGAGATGTGTATTAACGAAATCCAAAGACTGGAGTGGATCCGACGACATCGAATTTTTCACCTAAAAAAATGTACAGTGTATAGTAAGGATTTTGGAGCCTTCCATGGCTCATCTTCCAACTGCCACAGCGGCCCAACTAGGCGTACCTACGACCTGTGCGCACCTATGGTTATGTGTTGAGATGTGTATTAACGAAATCCAAAGACTGGAGTGGATCCGACGACATCGAATTTTTCACCTAAAAAAATGTACAGTGTATAGTAAGGATTTTGGAGCCTTTCCATGGCTCTTCTTCCAACTGCCACAGCGGCCCAACTAGGCGTACCTACGACCTGTGCGCACCTGTGGTTATGTGTTGAGATGTCTATTAACGAAATCCAAAGACTGGAGTGGATCCGACGACATCGAATTTTTCACCTAAAAAAATGTACAGTGTATAGTAAGGATTTTAGAGCCTTTCCATGGCTCTTCTTCCAACTGCCACAGCGGCCCAACTAGGCGTACCTACGACCTGTGCGCACCTGTGGTTATGTGTTGAGATGTGTATTAACGAAATCCAAAGACTGGAGTGGATCCGACGACATCGAATTTTTCACCTAAAAAAATGTACAGTGTATAGTAAGGATTTTGGAGCCTTTCCATGGCTCTTCTTCCAACTGCCACAGCGGCCCAACTAGGCGTACCTACGACCTGTGCGCACCTGTGGTTATGTGTTGAGATGTGTATTAACGAAATCCAAAGACTGGAGTGGATCCGACGACATCGAATTTTTCACCTAAAAAAATGTACAGTGTATAGTAAGGATTTTGGAGCCTTCCAATGCTCATCTTCCAACTGCCACAGCGGCCCAACTAGGCGTACCTACGACCTGTGCGCACCTGTGGTTATGTGTTGAGATGTCTATTAACGAAATCCAAAGACTGGAGTGGATCCGACGACATCGAATTTTTCACCTAAAAAAATGTACAGTGTATAGTAAGGATTTTGGAGCCTTTCCATGGCTCTTCTTCCAACTGCCACAGCGGCCCAACTAGGCGTACCTACGACCTGTGCGCACCTGTGGTTATGTGTTGAGATGTGTATTAACGAAATCCAAAGACTGGAGTGGATCCGACGACATCGAATTTTTCACCTAAAAAAATGTACAGTGTATAGTAATGATTTTGGAGCCTTCCATGGCTCATCTTCCAACTGCCACAGCGGCCCAACTAGGCGTACCTACGACCTGTGGTTATGTGTTGAGATGTGTATTAACGAAATCCAAAGACTGGAGTGGATCCGACGACATCGAATTTTTCACCTAAAAAAATGTACAGTGTATAGTAAGGATTTTGGAGCCTTTCCATGGCTCTTCTTCCAACTGCCACAGCGGCCCAACTAGGCGTACCTACGACCTGTGCGCACCTGTGGTTATGTGTTGAGATGTGTATTAACGAAATCCAAAGACTGGAGTGGATCCGACGACATCGAATTTTTCACCTAAAAAAATGTACAGTGTATAGTAAGGATTTTGGAGCCTTCCATGGCTCATCTTCCAACTGCCACAGCGGCCCAACTAGGCGTACCTACGACCTGTGCGCACCTATGGTTATGTGTTGAGATGTGTATTAACGAAATCCAAAGACTGGAGTGGATCCGACGACATCGAATTTTTCACCTAAAAAAATGTACAGTGTATAGTAAGGATTTTGGAGCCTTCCATGGCTCATCTTCCAACTGCCACAGCGGCCCAACTAGGCGTACCTACGACCTGTGCGCACCTGTGGTTATGTGTTGAGATGTGTATTAACGAAATCCAAAGACTGGAGTGGATCCGACGACATCGAATTTTTCACCTAAAAAAATGTACAGTGTATAGTAAGGATTTTGGAGCCTTTCCATGGCTCTTCTTCCAACTGCCACAGCGGCCCAACTAGGCGTACCTACGACCTGTGCGCACCTGTGGTTATGTGTTGAGATGTGTATTAACGAAATCCAAAGACTGGAGTGGATCCGACGACATCGAATTTTTCACCTAAAAAAATGTACAGTGTATAGTAAGGATTTTGGAGCCTTCCATGGCTCATCTTCCAACTGCCACAGCGGCCCAACTAGGCGTACCTACGACCTGTGCGCACCTATGGTTATGTGTTGAGATGTGTATTAACGAAATCCAAAGACTGGAGTGGATCCGACGACATCGAATTTTTCACCTAAAAAAATGTACAGTGTATAGTAAGGATTTTGGAGCCTTCCATGGCTCTTCTTCCAACTGCCACAGCGGCCCAACTAGGCGTACCTACGACCTGTGCGCACCTGTGGTTATGTGTTGAGATGTGTATTAACGAAATCCAAAGACTGGAGTGGATCCGACGACATCGAATTTTTCACCTAAAAAAATGTACAGTGTATAGTAAGGATTTTGGAGCCTTTCCATGGCTCTTCTTCCAACTGCCACAGCGGCCCAACTAGGCGTACCTACGACCTGTGCGCACCTGTGGTTATGTGTTGAGATGTGTATTAACGAAATCCAAAGACTGGAGTGGATCCGACGACATCGAATTTTTCACCTAAAAAAATGTACAGTGTATAGTAAGGATTTTGGAGCCTTCCATGGCTCATCTTCCAACTGCCACAGCGGCCCAACTAGGCGTACCTACGACCTGTGCGCACCTGTGGTTATGTGTTGAGATGTGTATTAACGAAATCCAAAGACTGGAGTGGATCCGACGACATCGAATTTTTCACCTAAAAAAATGTACAGTGTATAGTAAGGATTTTGAAGCCTTTCCATGGCTCTTCTTCCAACTGCCACAGCGGCCCAACTAGGCGTACCTACGACCTGTGCGCACCTGTGGTTATGTGTTGAGATGTGTATTAACGAAATCCAAAGACTGGAGTGGATCCGACGACATCGAATTTTTCACCTAAAAAAATGTACAGTGTATAGTAAGGATTTTGAAGCCTTTCCATGGCTCTTCTTCCAACTGCCACAGCGGCCCAACTAGGCGTACCTACGACCTGTGCGCACCTGTGGTTATGTGTTGAGATGTGTATTAACGAAATCCAAAGACTGGAGTGGATCCGACGACATCGAATTTTTCACCTAAAAAAATGTACAGTGTATAGTAAGGATTTTGGAGCCTTCCATTGCTCATCTTCCAACTGCCACAGCGGCCCAACTAGGCGTACCTACGACCTGTGCGCACCTGTGGTTATGTGTTGAGATGTGTATTAACGAAATCCAAAGACTGGAGTGGATCCGACGACATCGAATTTTTCACCTAAAAAAATGTACAGTGTATAGTAAGGATTTTGAAGCCTTTCCATGGCTCTTCTTCCAACTGCCACAGCGGCCCAACTAGGCGTACCTACGACCTGTGCGCACCTGTGGTTATGTGTTGAGATGTGTATTAACGAAATCCAAAGACTGGAGTGGATCCGACGACATCGAATTTTTCACCTAAAAAAATGTACAGTGTATAGTAAGGATTTTGAAGCCTTTCCATGGCTCTTCTTCCAACTGCCACAGCGGCCCAACTAGGCGTACCTACGACCTGTGCGCACCTGTGGTTATGTGTTGAGATGTGTATTAACGAAATCCAAAGACTGGAGTGGATCCGACGACATCGAATTTTTCACCTAAAAAAATGTACAGTGTATAGTAAGGATTTTGGAGCCTTTCCATGGCTCTTCTTCCAACTGCCACAGCGGCCCAACTAGGCGTACCTACGACCTGTGCGCACCTGTGGTTATGTGTTGAGATGTGTATTAACGAAATCCAAAGACTGGAGTGGATCCGACGACATCGAATTTTTCACCTAAAAAAATGTACAGTGTATAGTAAGGATTTTGGAGCCTTCCATGGCTCATCTTCCAACTGCCACAGCGGCCCAACTAGGCGTACCTACGACCTGTGCGCACCTATGGTTATGTGTTGAGATGTGTATTAACGAAATCCAAAGACTGGAGTGGATCCGACGACATCGAATTTTTCACCTAAAAAAATGTACAGTGTATAGTAAGGATTTTGGAGCCTTTCCATGGCTCTTCTTCCAACTGCCACAGCGGCCCAACTAGGCGTACCTACGACCTGTGCGCACCTGTGGTTATGTGTTGAGATGTGTATTAACGAAATCCAAAGACTGGAGTGGATCCGACGACATCGAATTTTTCACCTAAAAAAATGTACAGTGTATAGTAAGGATTTTGGAGCCTTCCATGGCTCATCTTCCAACTGCCACAGCGGCCCAACTAGGCGTACCTACGACCTGTGCGCACCTGTGGTTATGTGTTGAGATGTGTATTAACGAAATCCAAAGACTGGAGTGGATCCGACGACATCGAATTTTTCACCTAAAAAAATGTACAGTGTATAGTAAGGATTTTGGAGCCTTCCATGGCTCATCTTCCAACTGCCACAGCGGCCCAACTAGGCGTACCTACGACCTGTGCGCACCTGTGGTTATGTGTTGAGATGTGTATTAACGAAATCCAAAGACTGGAGTGGATCCGACGACATCGAATTTTTCACCTAAAAAAATGTACAGTGTATAGTAAGGATTTTGAAGCCTTTCCATGGCTCTTCTTCCAACTGCCACAGCGGCCCAACTAGGCGTACCTACGACCTGTGCGCACCTGTGGTTATGTGTTGAGATGTGTATTAACGAAATCCAAAGACTGGAGTGGATCCGACGACATCGAATTTTTCACCTAAAAAAATGTACAGTGTATAGTAAGGATTTTGGAGCCTTCCATTGCTCATCTTCCAACTGCCACAGCGGCCCAACTAGGCGTACCTACGACCTGTGCGCACCTGTGGTTATGTGTTGAGATGTGTATTAACGAAATCCAAAGACTGGAGTGGATCCGACGACATCGAATTTTTCACCTAAAAAAATGTACAGTGTATAGTAAGGATTTTGAAGCCTTTCCATGGCTCTTCTTCCAACTGCCACAGCGGCCCAACTAGGCGTACCTACGACCTGTGCGCACCTGTGGTTATGTGTTGAGATGTGTATTAACGAAATCCAAAGACTGGAGTGGATCCGACGACATCGAATTTTTCACCTAAAAAAATGTACAGTGTATAGTAAGGATTTTGAAGCCTTTCCATGGCTCTTCTTCCAACTGCCACAGCGGCCCAACTAGGCGTACCTACGACCTGTGCGCACCTGTGGTTATGTGTTGAGATGTGTATTAACGAAATCCAAAGACTGGAGTGGATCCGACGACATCGAATTTTTCACCTAAAAAAATGTACAGTGTATAGTAAGGATTTTGGAGCCTTTCCATGGCTCTTCTTCCAACTGCCACAGCGGCCCAACTAGGCGTACCTACGACCTGTGCGCACCTGTGGTTATGTGTTGAGATGTGTATTAACGAAATCCAAAGACTGGAGTGGATCCGACGACATCGAATTTTTCACCTAAAAAAATGTACAGTGTATAGTAAGGATTTTGGAGCCTTCCATGGCTCATCTTCCAACTGCCACAGCGGCCCAACTAGGCGTACCTACGACCTGTGCGCACCTATGGTTATGTGTTGAGATGTGTATTAACGAAATCCAAAGACTGGAGTGGATCCGACGACATCGAATTTTTCACCTAAAAAAATGTACAGTGTATAGTAAGGATTTTGGAGCCTTTCCATGGCTCTTCTTCCAACTGCCACAGCGGCCCAACTAGGCGTACCTACGACCTGTGCGCACCTGTGGTTATGTGTTGAGATGTGTATTAACGAAATCCAAAGACTGGAGTGGATCCGACGACATCGAATTTTTCACCTAAAAAAATGTACAGTGTATAGTAAGGATTTTGGAGCCTTCCATGGCTCATCTTCCAACTGCCACAGCGGCCCAACTAGGCGTACCTACGACCTGTGCGCACCTGTGGTTATGTGTTGAGATGTGTATTAACGAAATCCAAAGACTGGAGTGGATCCGACGACATCGAATTTTTCACCTAAAAAAATGTACAGTGTATAGTAAGGATTTTGGAGCCTTCCATGGCTCATCTTCCAACTGCCACAGCGGCCCAACTAGGCGTACCTACGACCTGTGCGCACCTGTGGTTATGTGTTGAGATGTGTATTAACGAAATCCAAAGACTGGAGTGGATCCGACGACATCGAATTTTTCACCTAAAAAAATGTACAGTGTATAGTAAGGATTTTGAAGCCTTTCCATGGCTCTTCTTCCAACTGCCACAGCGGCCCAACTAGGCGTACCTACGACCTGTGCGCACCTGTGGTTATGTGTTGAGATGTGTATTAACGAAATCCAAAGACTGGAGTGGATCCGACGACATCGAATTTTTCACCTAAAAAAATGTACAGTGTATAGTAAGGATTTTGAAGCCTTTCCATGGCTCTTCTTCCAACTGCCACAGCGGCCCAACTAGGCGTACCTACGACCTGTGCGCACCTGTGGTTATGTGTTGAGATGTGTATTAACGAAATCCAAAGACTGGAGTGGATCCGACGACATCGAATTTTTCACCTAAAAAAATGTACAGTGTATAGTAAGGATTTTGGAGCCTTCCATGGCTCATCTTCCAACTGCCACAGCGGCCCAACTAGGCGTACCTACGACCTGTGCGCACCTGTCGTTATGTGTTGAGATGTCTATTAACGAAATCCAAAGACTGGAGTGGATCCGACGACATCGAATTTTTCACCTAAAAAAATGTACAGTGTATAGTAAGGATTTTGGAGCCTTCCATGGCTCATCTTCCAACTGTCACAGCGGCCCAACTATTCGTACCTACGACCTGTGCGCACCTGTGGTTATGTGTTGAGATGTGTATTAACGAAATCCAAAGACTGGAGTGGATCCGACGACATCGAATTTTTCACCTAAAAAAATGTACAGTGTATAGTAAGGATTTTGGAGCCTTCCATGGCTCATCTTCCAACTGCCACAGCGGCCCAACTAGGCGTACCTACGACCTGTGCGCACCTGTGGTTATGTGTTGAGATGTGTATTAACGAAATCCAAAGACTGGAGTGGATCCGACGACATCGAATTTTTCACCTAAAAAAATGTACAGTGTATAGTAAGGATTTTGGAGCCTTCCATGGCTCATCTTCCAACTGCCACAGCGGCCCAACTAGGCGTACCTACGACCTGTGCGCACCTGTGGTTATGTGTTGAGATCTGTATTAACGAAATCCAAAGACTGGAGTGGATCCGACGACATCGAATTTTTCACCTAAAAAAATGTACAGTGTATAGTAAGGATTTTGGAGCCTTCCATGGCTCATCTTCCAACTGCCACAGCGGCCCAACTAGGCGTACCTACGACCTGTGCGCACCTGTGGTTATGTGTTGAGATGTGTATTAACGAAATCCAAAGACTGGAGTGGATCCGACGACATCGAATTTTTCACCTAAAAAAATGTACAGTGTATAGTAAGGATTTTGGAGCCTTCCATGGCTCATCTTCCAACTGCCACAGCGGCCCAACTAGGCGTACCTACGACCTGTGCGCACCTGTCGTTATGTGTTGAGATGTCTATTAACGAAATCCAAAGACTGGAGTGGATCCGGACGACATCGAATTTTTCACCTAAAAAAATGTACAGTGTATAGTAAGGATTTTGGAGCCTTCCATGGATCATCTTCCAACTGCCACAGCGGCCCAACTAGGCGTACCTACGACCTGTGCGCACCTGTGGTTATGTGTTGAGATGTGTATTAACGAAATCCAAAGACTGGAGTGGATCCGACGACATCGAATTTTTCACCTAAAAAAATGTACAGTGTATAGTAAGGATTTTGGAGCCTTCCATGGCTCATCTTCCAACTGCCACAGCGGCCCAACTAGGCGTACCTACGACCTGTGCGCACCTGTGGTTATGTGTTGAGATGTGTATTAACGAAATCCAAAGACTGGAGTGGATCCGACGACATCGAATTTTCACCTAAAAAAATGTACAGTGTATAGTAAGGATTTTGGAGCCTTTCCATGGCTCTTCTTCCAACTGCCACAGCGGCCCAACTAGGCGTACCTACGACCTGTGCGCACCTGTGGTTATGTGTTGAGATGTGTATTAACGAAATCCAAAGACTGGAGTGGATCCGACGACATCGAATTTTTCACCTAAAAAAATGTACAGTGTATAGTAAGGATTTTGGAGCCTTCCATGGCTCATCTTCCAACTGCCACAGCGGCCCAACTAGGCGTACCTACGACCTGTGCGCACCTATGGTTATGTGTTGAGATGTGTATTAACGAAATCCAAAGACTGGAGTGGATCCGACGACATCGAATTTTTCACCTAAAAAAATGTACAGTGTATAGTAAGGATTTTGGAGCCTTCCATGGCTCATCTTCCAACTGCCACAGCGGCCCAACTAGGCGTACCTACGACCTGTGCGCACCTGTGGTTATGTGTTGAGATGTGTATTAACGAAATCCAAAGACTGGAGTGGATCCGACGACATCGAATTTTTCACCTAAAAAAATGTACAGTGTATAGTAAGGATTTTGGAGCCTTCCATGGCTCATCTTCCAACTGCCGCAGCGGCCCAACTAGGCGTACCTACGACCTGTGCGCACCTGTGGTTATGTGTTGAGATGTGTATTAACGAAATCCAAAGACTGGAGTGGATCCGACGACATCGAATTTTTCACCTAAAAAAATGTACAGTGTATAGTAAGGATTTTGGAGCCTTCCATGGCTCATCTTCCAACTGCCACAGCGGCCCAACTAGGCGTACCTACGACCTGTGCGCACCTGTGGTTATGTGTTGAGATGTGTATTAACGAAATCCAAAGACTGGAGTGGATCCGACGACATCGAATTTTTCACCTAAAAAAATGTACAGTGTATAGTAAGGATTTTGGAGCCTTTCCATGGCTCTTCTTCCAACTGCCACAGCGGCCCAACTAGGCGTACCTACGACCTGTGCGCACCTGTGGTTATGTGTTGAGATGTGTATTAACGAAATCCAAAGACTGGAGTGGATCCGACGACATCGAATTTTTCACCTAAAAAAATGTACAGTGTATAGTAAGGATTTTGGAGCCTTCCATGGCTCATCTTCCAACTGCCACAGCGGCCCAACTAGGCGTACCTACGACCTGTGCGCACCTATGGTTATGTGTTGAGATGTGTATTAACGAAATCCAAAGACTGGAGTGGATCCGACGACATCGAATTTTTCACCTAAAAAAATGTACAGTGTATAGTAAGGATTTTGGAGCCTTCCATGGCTCATCTTCCAACTGCCACAGCGGCCCAACTAGGCGTACCTACGACCTGTGCGCACCTGTGGTTATGTGTTGAGATGTGTATTAACGAAATCCAAAGACTGGAGTGGATCCGACGACATCGAATTTTTCACCTAAAAAAATGTACAGTGTATAGTAAGGATTTTGGAGCCTTCCATGGCTCATCTTCCAACTGCCACAGCGGCCCAACTAGGCGTACCTACGACCTGTGCGCACCTGTCGTTATGTGTTGAGATGTCTATTAACGAAATCCAAAGACTGGAGTGGATCCGACGACATCGAATTTTTCACCTAAAAAAATGTACAGTGTATAGTAAGGATTTTGGAGCCTTCCATGGCTCATCTTCCAACTGCCACAGCGGCCCAACTAGGCGTACCTACGACCTGTGCGCACCTGTGGTTATGTGTTGAGATGTGTATTAACGAAATCCAAAGACTGGAGTGGATCCGACGACATCGAATTTTTCACCTAAAAAAATGTACAGTGTATAGTAAGGATTTTGGAGCCTTCCATGGCTCATCTTCCAACTGCCACAGCGGCCCAACTAGGCGTACCTACGACCTGTGCGCACCTGTGGTTATGTGTTGAGATGTGTATTAACGAAATCCAAAGACTGGAGTGGATCCGACGACATCGAATTTTTCACCTAAAAAAATGTACAGTGTATAGTAAGGATTTTGGAGCCTTTCCATGGCTCTTCTTCCAACTGCCACAGCGGCCCAACTAGGCGTACCTACGACCTGTGCGCACCTGTGGTTATGTGTTGAGATGTGTATTAACGAAATCCAAAGACTGGAGTGGATCCGACGACATCGAATTTTTCACCTAAAAAAATGTACAGTGTATAGTAAGGATTTTGGAGCCTTCCATGGCTCATCTTCCAACTGCCACAGCGGCCCAACTAGGCGTACCTACGACCTGTGCGCACCTATGGTTATGTGTTGAGATGTGTATTAACGAAATCCAAAGACTGGAGTGGATCCGACGACATCGAATTTTTCACCTAAAAAAAATGTACAGTGTATAGTAAGGATTTTGGAGCCTTCCATGGCTCATCTTCCAACTGCCACAGCGGCCCAACTAGGCGTACCTACGACCTGTGCGCACCTGTGGTTATGTGTTGAGATGTGTATTAACGAAATCCAAAGACTGGAATGGATCCGACGACATCGAATTTTTCACCTAAAAAAATGTACAGTGTATAGTAAGGATTTTGGAGCCTTTCCATGGCTCTTCTTCCAACTGCCACAGCGGCCCAACTAGGCGTACCTACGACCTGTGCGCACCTGTGGTTATGTGTTGAGATGTGTATTAACGAAATCCAAAGACTGGAGTGGATCCGACGACATCGAATTTTTCACCTAAAAAAATGTACAGTGTATAGTAAGGATTTTGGAGCCTTCCATGGCTCATCTTCCAACTGCCACAGCGGCCCAACTAGGCGTACCTACGACCTGTGCGCACCTGTGGTTATGTGTTGAGATGTGTATTAACGAAATCCAAAGACTGGAGTGGATCCGACGACATCGAATTTTTCACCTAAAAAAATGTACAGTGTATAGTAAGGATTTTGGAGCCTTCCATGGCTCATCTTCCAACTGCCACAGCGGCCCAACTAGGCGTACCTACGACCTGTGCGCATCTGTCGTTATGTGTTGAGATGTCTATTAACGAAATCCAAAGACTGGAGTGGATCCGACGACATCGAATTTTTCACCTAAAAAAATGTACAGTGTATAGTAAGGATTTTGGAGCCTTCCATGGCTCATCTTCCAACTGCCACAGCGGCCCAACTAGGCGTACCTACGACCTGTGCGCACCTGTCGTTATGTGTTGAGATGTCTATTAACGAAATCCAAAGACTGGAGTGGATCCGACGACATCGAATTTTTCACCTAAAAAAATGTACAGTGTATAGTAAGGATTTTGGAGCCTTCCATGGCTCATCTTCCAACTGCCACAGCGGCCCAACTAGGCGTACCTACGACCTGTGCGCACCTGTCGTTATGTGTTGAGATGTCTATTAACGAAATCCAAAGACTGGAGTGGATCCGACGACATCGAATTTTTCACCTAAAAAAATGTACAGTGTATAGTAAGGATTTTGGAGCCTTCCATGGCTCATCTTCCAACTGTCACAGCGGCCCAACTAGGCGTACCTACGACCTGTGCGCACCTGTGGTTATGTGTTGAGATGTGTATTAACGAAATCCAAAGACTGGAGTGGATCCGACGACATCGAATTTTTCACCTAAAAAAATGTACAGTGTATAGTAAGGATTTTGGAGCCTTCCATGGCTCATCTTCCAACTGCCACAGCGGCCCAACTAGGCGTACCTACGACCTGTGCGCACCTGTGGTTATGTGTTGAGATGTGTATTAACGAAATCCAAAGACTGGAGTGGATCCGACGACATCGAATTTTTCACCTAAAAAAATGTACAGTGTATAGTAAGGATTTTGGAGCCTTCCATGGCTCATCTTCCAACTGCCACAGCGGCCCAACTAGGCGTACCTACGACCTGTGCGCACCTGTCGTTATGTGTTGAGATGTCTATTAACGAAATCCAAAGACTGGAGTGGATCCGACGACATCGAATTTTTCACCTAAAAAAATGTACAGTGTATAGTAAGGATTTTGGAGCCTTCCATGGCTCATCTTCCAACTGCCACAGCGGCCCAACTAGGCGTACCTACGACCTGTGCGCACCTGTGGTTATGTGTTGAGATGTGTATTAACGAAATCCAAAGACTGGAGTGGATCCGACGACATCGAATTTTTCACCTAAAAAAATGTACAGTGTATAGTAAGGATTTTGGAGCCTTCCATGGCTCATCTTCCAACTGCCACAGCGGCCCAACTAGGCGTACCTACGACCTGTGCGCACCTGTGGTTATGTGTTGAGATGTGTATTAACGAAATCCAAAGACTGGAGTGGATCCGACGACATCGAATTTTTCACCTAAAAAAATGTACAGTGTATAGTAAGGATTTTGGAGCCTTCCATGGCTCATCTTCCAACTGCCACAGCGGCCCAACTAGGCGTACCTACGACCTGTGCGCACCTGTGGTTATGTGTTGAGATGTCTATTAACGAAATCCAAAGACTGGAGTGGATCCGACGACATCGAATTTTTCACCTAAAAAAATGTACAGTGTATAGTAAGGATTTTGGAGCCTTCCATGGCTCATCTTCCAACTGCCACAGCGGCCCAACTAGGCGTACCTACGACCTGTGCGCACCTGTGGTTATGTGTTGAGATGTGTATTAACGAAATCCAAAGACTGGAGTGGATCCGACGACATCGAATTTTTCACCTAAAAAAATGTACAGTGTATAGTAAGGATTTTGAAGCCTTTCCATGGCTCTTCTTCCAACTGCCACAGCGGCCCAACTAGGCGTACCTACGACCTGTGCGCACCTGTGGTTATGTGTTGAGATGTGTATTAACGAAATCCAAAGACTGGAGTGGATCCGACGACATCGAATTTTTCACCTAAAAAAATGTACAGTGTATAGTAAGGATTTTGGAGCCTTCCATGGCTCATCTTCCAACTGCCACAGCGGCCCAACTAGGCGTACCTACGACCTGTGCGCACCTGTGGTTATGTGTTGAGATGTGTATTAACGAAATCCAAAGACTGGAGTGGATCCGACGACATCGAATTTTTCACCTAAAAAAATGTACAGTGTATAGTAAGGATTTTGGAGCCTTCCATGGCTCATCTTCCAACTGCCACAGCGGCCCAACTAGGCGTACCTACGACCTGTGCGCACCTGTGGTTATGTGTTGAGATGTGTATTAACGAAATCCAAAGACTGGAGTGGATCCGACGACATCGAATTTTTCACCTAAAAAAATGTACAGTGTATAGTAAGGATTTTGAAGCCTTTCCATGGCTCTTCTTCCAACTGCCACAGCGGCCCAACTAGGCGTACCTACGACCTGTGCGCACCTGTGGTTATGTGTTGAGATGTGTATTAACGAAATCCAAAGACTGGAGTGGATCCGACGACATCGAATTTTTCACCTAAAAAAATGTACAGTGTATAGTAAGGATTTTGGAGCCTTCCATGGCTCATCTTCCAACTGCCACAGCGGCCCAACTAGGCGTACCTACGACCTGTGCGCACCTGTGGTTATGTGTTGAGATGTGTATTAACGAAATCCAAAGACTGGAGTGGATCCGACGACATCGAATTTTTCTCCTAAAAAAATGTACAGTGTATAGTAAGGATTTTGAAGCCTTTCCATGGCTCTTCTTCCAACTGCCACAGCGGCCCAACTAGGCGTACCTACGACCTGTGCGCACCTGTGGTTATGTGTTGAGATGTGTATTAACGAAATCCAAAGACTGGAGTGGATCCGACGACATCGAATTTTTCACCTAAAAAAATGTACAGTGTATAGTAAGGATTTTGGAGCCTTCCATGGCTCATCTTCCAACTGCCACAGCGGCCCAACTAGGCGTACCTACGACCTGTGCGCACCTATGGTTATGTGTTGAGATGTGTATTAACGAAATCCAAAGACTGGAGTGGATCCGACGACATCGAATTTTTCACCTAAAAAAATGTACAGTGTATAGTAAGGATTTTGGAGCCTTCCATGGCTCATCTTCCAACTGCCACAGCGGCCCAACTAGGCGTACCTACGACCTGTGCGCACCTGTCGTTATGTGTTGAGATGTCTATTAACGAAATCCAAAGACTGGAGTGGATCCGACGACATCGAATTTTTCACCTAAAAAAATGTACAGTGTATAGTAAGGATTTTGGAGCCTTCCATGGCTCATCTTCCAACTGCCACAGCGGCCCAACTAGGCGTACCTACGACCTGTGCGCACCTGTGGTTATGTGTTGAGATGTGTATTAACGAAATCCAAAGACTGGAGTGGATCCGACGACATCGAATTTTTCACCTAAAAAAATGTACAGTGTATAGTAAGGATTTTGGAGCCTTCCATGGCTCATCTTCCAACTGCCACAGCGGCCCAACTAGGCGTACCTACGACCTGTGCGCACCTGTGGTTATGTGTTGAGATGTGTATTAACGAAATCCAAAGACTGGAGTGGATCCGACGACATCGAATTTTTCACCTAAAAAAATGTACAGTGTATAGTAAGGATTTTGGAGCCTTCCATGGCTCATCTTCCAACTGCCACAGCGGCCCAACTAGGCGTACCTACGACCTGTGCGCACCTGTGGTTATGTGTTGAGATGTCTATTAACGAAATCCAAAGACTGGAGTGGATCCGACGACATCGAATTTTTCACCTAAAAAAATGTACAGTGTATAGTAAGGATTTTGGAGCCTTCCATGGCTCATCTTCCAACTGCCACAGCGGCCCAACTAGGCGTACCTACGACCTGTGCGCA
>CAJSMF010000202.1:0-37393 GCA_907269125.1 Eristalis pertinax | reverse complement strand
TGTCCAGAAACTAAATGCGGATTGGGTAGGGGAAACCGCATTTAGTTTCTGGACACTAGCTGCTATCCAGAAACTAAATGCGGATTGGGTATGGGAGACCGCATTTAGTTTCTGGAGGCTAGTATCCAGAACCTTTTTTTCAATTCAATTTCATTTTTATTTATAATTCATTTTGGAGTGTTTACACTTGTTTATCTGCAAAGCCTGAGTGGCTTGTCTGCAGATGACTAATCACAAAAATTACAATTATAAATGTTGAAATTCATTAAATTACATACATACAAGTTAGTTACATACAAGTAACAAATAGTTATGATAATACAATAGTTTACGATTTTCGAATTTAAATTTAAAGTTGAATATTTTAGTTTGAAAGAGTTTAAATAGATTTCTTTAACTTTTTTTATAATTTCTCTTTTGGGTAGGTTGCGAACTTCCCTTGGGAGTTCGTTAAGGATTGTCGGAATTGCCACTTTAATTGTCCTTCGACCATATTCATTCCAGTACCTCGGAACTTCACATAGCTGCTGCTGTCGTCTTCTAGTGTTCACCGTCTGCTGTGTTTTGGATCCTGTATGTGTTGTCATCATCGAAATTGGCCAAGATTTCCAAATTATGTATTTGGCAGATGTTAAGCATGCGTGTTGGTTGGCTTATTTGTTGCTGAACTTCTCTGCTACTTCCTGTTTCCACCACAATCTTTTGAAGTCTTCTGTGCACTTTTTGTAGCGATTGCAATTGAGATGCTCTTCCCCACGCTGTTATTCCATACCGTAGATGTGATTCCACCAGGCCCATGTAGCACTGTTTGAGTACTCTTGGCGTACACAGTTTACGAAGATGGAAAAGGGCGTATGCAGAGTGACACAATTTCTTCCTCAATATCTCTATATGATGGTTCCATTTAAAGTTGTAGTCCATTGTCAGTCCTAGGTACTTATACGTTGACACATAATCAATGTTTACGGTGCAGTCATCATCGTCTTCTGTTATTCCATCACAGCCATATCTGTGCAAACAATCTACGCTGTGCATTTTTATCTTAAGTTCGGCTAGTGTCCAGAACATAAATGCGGATTGGGTAGGGGAAACCGCATTTAGTTTCTGGACACCGGCTAGTGTCCAGTAACTAAATGCGGATTGGGTAGGGAAACTGCATTTAGTTGCTGTCCAGAAACTAAATGCGGATGGGGTAGGGAAAAGTGCATTTAGTTGCTGTCCAGAAACTATATGCGGATTGGGTATGGGAAACCGCATTTAGTTTCTGGACACTAGCTGCTGTCCAGAAACTACATGCGGATTGGGAAGGGAAACCGCATTTAATTTCTGGACACTAGCTGCTGTCCAGAAACTAAATGCGGATTGGGTAGGGGAAACCGCATTTAGTTTCTGGACACTAGCTGCTGTCCAGAAACTAAATGCGGATTGGGAAGCGAAACCGCATTTAGTTTCTGGACACTAGCTGCTGTCCAGAAACTAAATGCGGTTTAACCTACCCAATCCGCCTTTCCGCCTTTCCATGGCTCATATTTCAACAGCCACAGCGGCCCAACTAGGCGTACCTATGACCTGTGCACACCTATGGTTATGTGTTGAGATGTGTATTAACGAAATCCAAAGACTGGAGTGGATCCGACGACATCGAATTTTTCACCTAAAAAAATGTACAGTGTATAGTAAGGATTTTAGAGCCTTTCCATGGCTCTTCTTCCAACTGCCACAGCGGCCCAACTAGGCGTACCTACGACCTGTGCGCACCTGTGGTTATGTGTTGAGATGTGTATTAACGAAATCCAAAGACTGGAGTGGATCCGACGACATCGAATTTTTCACCTAAAAAAATGTACAGTGTATAGTAAGGATTTTGGAGCCTTCCATGGCTCATCTTCCAACTGCCACAGCGGCCCAACTAGGCGTACCTACGACCTGTGCGCACCTGTGGTTATGTGTTGAGATGTGTATTAACGAAATCCAAAGACTGGAGTGGATCCGACGACATCGAATTTTTCACCTAAAAAAATGTACAGTGTATAGTAAGGATTTTGGAGCCTTCCATGGCTCATCTGCCAACTGCCACAGCGGCCCAACTAGGCGTACCTACGACCTGTGCGCACCTGTGGTTATGTGGACAGCAGCTAGCGTCCAGAAACTAAATGCAGCTAGTGTCCAGAAACTAAATGCGGTTTCCCATACCCAATCCGCATTTAGTTTCTGGACAGCAGCTAGTGTCCCGAAACTAAATGCGGTTTCCCCTACCCAATCCGCATTTATTTTCTGGACAGGAGCTAGTGTCCAGAAACTAAATGCGGTTTCCCCTACCCAATCCGCAATTAGTTTCTGGACAGCAGCTAGCGTCCAGAAAATAAATGCGGTTTCCCCTACCCAATCCGCATTTAGTTTCTGGACAGCAGCTAGTGTCCAGAAACTAAATGCGGTTTCCCATATCCAATCCACATTTAGCTTCCCCTACCCAGTCCGCATTTAGTTTCTGGACAGCAGCTAGTGTCCAGAAACTAAATGCGGTTTCCCATACCCAATCCGCATTTAGTTTCTGGACAGCAGCTAGTGTCCCGAAACTAAATGCGGTTTCCCCTACCCAATCCGCATTTATTTTCTGGAAAGCAGCTAGTGTCCAGAAACTAAATGCGGTTTCCCCTACCCAATCCGCATTTAGTTTCTGGACAGCAGCTATTGTTCAGAAACTATATGCGGTTTCCCATACCCAATCCGCATTTAGTTTCTGGACAGCAGCTAGTGTCCAGTAACTAAATGCAGTTTCCCCTACCCAATCCGCATTTATTTTCTGGACAGCAGCTAGAGTCCAGAAACTAAATGCGGTTTCCCCTACCCAATCCGCATTTATTTTCTGGACAGCAGCTAGTGTCCAGAAACTAAATGCGGTTTCCCATACCCAATCCGCATTTAGTTACTGTACACTAGCCGGTGTCCTGGACACTAGCTGCTGTCCAGAAACTAAATGCGGATTGGGTAGGGGAAACCGCATTTAGTTTCTGGACACTAGCTGCTGTCCAGAAACTAAATGCGGATTGGGTATGGGAAACCGCATTTAGTTTCTGGACACCGGCTAGTGTCCAGTAACTAAATGCGGATTGGGTATGGGAAACCGCATTTAGTTTCTGGACACTAGCTGCTGTCCAGAAACTAAATGCGGTTTGGATAGGGGAAACCGCATTTAGTTTCTGGACACTAGCTGCTGTCCAGAAACTAAATGCGGATTGGGTATGGGAAACCGCATTTAGTTTCTGGACACCGGCTAGTGTCCAGTAACTTAATGCGGATTGAGTATGGGAAACCGCATTCAGTTTCTGGACACTAGCTGCTGTCCAGAAAATAAATGCGGATTGGGTAGGGGAAACCGCATTTAGTTTCTGGACACTAGCTGCTGTCCAGAAACTAAATGCGGATTGAGTATGGGAAACCGCATTTAGTTTCTGGACACTAGCTGCTGTCCAGAAACTAAATGCGGATTGGGTAGGGGAAACCGCTTTTAGTTTCTGGACACCGGCTAGTGTCTAGTAACTAAATGCGGATTGGGTATGGGAAACCGCATTTAGTTTCTGGACACTAGCTGCTGTCCAGAAAATAAATGCGGATTGGGTAGGGGAAACCGCATTTAGTTTCTGGACACTAGCTGCTGTCCAGAAACTAAATGCGGATTGGGTAGGGGAAACCGCATTTAGTTTCTGGACACTAGCTGCTGTCCAGAAACTAAATGCGGATTGGGTAGGGGAAACCGCGTTTAGTTTCTGGACCCTAGCTGCTGTCCAGAAACTAACTGCGGATTGGGTAGGGGGAACCGCATTTAGTTTCTGGACACCGGCTAGTGTCCAGAAAATAAATGCGGATTGGGTAGGGGAAACCGCATTTAGTTTCTGGACACTAGCTGCTGTCCAGAAACTAAATGCGGATTGGGTAGGGGAAACCGCATTTAGTTTCTGGACACTAGCTGCTGTCCAGAAACTAAATGCGGATTGGGTAGGGGAAACCGCATTTAGTTTCTGGACACTAGCTGCTGTCCAGAAACTAAATGCGGATTGGGTAGGGGAAACCGCATTTAGTTTCTGGACACTAGCTGCTGTCCAGAAACTAAATGCGGTTTGGGTAGGGGAAACCGCGTTTAGTTTCTGGACCCTAGCTGCTGTCCAGAAACTAACTGCGGATTGGGTAGGGGGAACCGCATTTAGTTTCTGGACACCGGCTAGTGTCCAGAAAATAAATGCGGATTGGGTAGGGGAAACCGCATTTAGTTTCTGGACACTAGCTGCTGTCCAGAAACTAAATGCGGATTGGGTAGGGGAAACCGCATTTAGTTTCTGGACACTAGCTGCTGTCCAGAAACTAAATGCGGATTGGGTAGGGGAAACCGCATTTAGTTCCTGGACACCGGCTAGTGTCCAGTAACTAAATGCGGATTGGGTATGGGAAACCGCATTTAGTTTCTGGACACTAGCTGCTGTCCAGAAACTAAATGCGGATTGGGTAGGGGAAACCGCATTTAGTTTCTGGACACTAGCTGCTGTACAGAAACTAAATGCCGATTGGGTAGGGGAAACCGCATTTAGTTTCTGGACACTGGCTGCTGTCCAGAAACTAACTGCGGATTGGGTAGGGGGAACCGCATTTAGTTTCTGGACACCGGCTAGTGTCCAGTAACTAAATGCGGATTGAGTATGGGAAACCGCATTTAGTGTCTGGACACTAGCTGCTGTTCAGAAAATAAATGCGGATTGGGTGGGGGAAACCGCATTTAGTTTCTGAACACCGGCTAGTGTCCAGTAACTAAATGCGGATTGGGTATGGGAAACTGCATTTAGTTTCTGGACACTAGCTGCTGTCCAGAAACTAAATGCGGATTGGGTATGGGAGACCGCATTTAGTTTCTGGACACCGGCTAGTGTCTAGTAACTAAATGCGGATTGGGTATGGGAAACCGCATTTAGTTTCTGGACACTAGCTGCTGTCCAGAAAATAAATGCGGATTGGGTAGGGGAAACCGCATTTAGTTTCTGGACACTAGCTGCTGTCCAGAAACTAAATGCGGATTGGGTAGGGGAAACCGCATTTAGTTTCTGGACACCGGCTAGTGTCCAGTAACTAAATGCGGATTGGGTATGGGAAACCGCATTTAGTTTCTGGACACTAGCTGCTGTCCAGAAAATAAATGCGGATTGGGTATGGGAAACTGCATTTAGTTTCTGGACACTAGCTGCTGTCCAGTAACTAAATGCGGATTGGGTAGAGAAACCGCATTTAGTTTCTGGACACCGGCTAGTGTCTAGAAACTAAATGCGGATTGGGTATGGGAGACCGCATTTAGTTTCTGGACACCGGCTAGTGTTCAGAAACTAAATGCGGATTGGGTAGGGGAAACCGCATTTAGTTTCTGGACACTAGCTGCTGTCCAGAAACTAAATGCGGATTGGGTAGGGGAAACACCATTTAGTTTCTGGACACTAGCTGCTGTCCAGAAACTAAATGCGGATTGGGTAGGGGAAACCGCATTTAGTTTCTGGACACTAGCTGCTGTCCGGAAACTAAATGCGGATTGGGTAGGGAAACCGCATTTAGTTTCTGGACACTAGCTGCTGTCCAGAAACTAAATGCGGATTGGGTATGGGAAACCGCATTTAGTTTCTGGACACCGGCTAGTGTCCAGTAACTTAATGCGGATTGAGTATGGGAAACCGCATTTAGTTTCTGGACACTAGCTGCTGTCCAGAAACTAAATGCGGATTGGGTAGGGGAAACCGCGTTTAGTTTCTGGACACTAGCTGCTGTCCAGAAACTAACTGCGGATTGGGTAGGGGGAACCGCATTTAGTTTCTGGACACCGGCTAGTGTCCAGAAAATAAATGCGGATTGGGTAGGGGAAACCGCATTTAGTTTCTGGACACTAGCTGCTGTCCAGAAAATAAATGCGGATTGGGTAGGGGAAACCGCATTTAGTTTCTGGACACTAGCTGCTGTCCGGAAACTAAATGCGGATTGGGTAGGGAAACCGCATTTAGTTTCTGGACACTAGCTGCTGTCCAGAAACTAAATGCGGATTGGGTATGGGAAACCGCATTTAGTTTCTGGACACCGGCTAGTGTCCAGTAACTTAATGCGGATTGGGTAGGGGAACCCGCATTTAGTTTCTGGACACTAGCTGCTGTCCAGAAACTAAATGCGGATTGGGTAGGGGAAACCGCATTTAGTTTCTGGACACTAGCTGCTGTCCAGAAACTAAATGCGAATTGGGTAGGTGAAACCGCATTTAGTTTCTGGACACCGGCTAGTGTCCAGTAACTAAATGCGGATTGGGTATGGGAAACCGCATTTAGTTTCTGGACACTAGCTGCTGTCCAGAAAATAAATGCGGATTGGGTAGGGGAAACCGCATTTAGTTTCTGGACACTAGCTGCTGTCCAGAAACATAATGCGGATTGGGTAGGGGAAACCGCATTTAGTTTCTGGACACTAGCTGCTGTCCACCGGCTAGTGTCCAGTAACTAAATGCGGATTGGGTATGGGAAACCGCATTTAGTTTCTGGACACTAGCTGCTGTCCAGAAACTAAATGCGGATTGGGTAGGGGAACCCGCATTTAGTTTCTGGACACTAGCTGCTGTCCAGAAACTAAATGCGGATTGGGTAGGGGAAACTGCATTTAGTTTCTGGACACTAGCTGCTGTCCAGAAACTAAATGCGGATTGGGTAGGGGAAACCGCATTTAGTTTCTGGACACTAGCTGCTGTCCAGAAACTAAATGCGGATTGGGTAGGGGAAACCGCATTTAGTTTCTGGACACCGGCTAGACACCGGTATGGGAAACCGCATTTAGTTTCTGGACAGTAGCTGCTGTCCAGAAACTAAATGCGGATTGGGTAGGGGAAACCGCATTTAGTTTCTGGACACTAGCTGCTGTCCAGAAACTAAATGCGGATTGGGTAGGGGAAAACGCATTTAGTTTCTGGACACTAGCTGCTGTCCAGAAACTAAATGCGGTTTCCCCTACCCAATCCGCATTTTTCCGCACATTTCTGGACACCGGCTAGTGTCCAGTAACTAAATGCGGATTAGGTATGGGAAACCGCATTTAGTTTCTGGACACTAGCTGCTGTCCAGAAAATAAATGCGGATTGGGTACGGGTAACCGCATTTAGTTTCTGGACACTAGCTGCTGTCCAGAAACTAAATGCGGATTGGGTAGGGGGAACCGCATTTAGTTTCTGGACACTAGCTGCTGTCCAGAAACTAAATGCGTATTGGGTAGGGGGAGCCGAATTTAGTTTCTGGACACTAGCTGCTGTCCAGAAACTAAATGCGGATTGGGTAGGGGAAACCGCATTTAGTTTCTGGACACTAGCTGCTGTCCAGAAACTAAATGCGGATTGGGTATGGGAGACCGCATTTAGTTTCTGGACACCGGCTGGTGTTCAGAAACTAAATGCGGATTGGGTAGGGGAAACCGCATTTAGTTTCTGGACACTAGCTGCTGTCCAGAAACTAAATGCGGATTGGGTAGGGGAAACCGCATTTATTTTCTGGACACTAGCTGCTGTCCAGAAACTAAATGCGGATTGGGTAGGGGGAACCGCATTTAGTTTCTGGACACTAGCTGCTGTCCAGAAACTAAATGCGGATTGGGTAGGGGAAATCGCATTTAGTTTCTGGACACCGGCTAGTGTCCAGTAACTAAATGCGGATTAGGTATGGGAAACCGCATTTAGTTTCTGGACACTAGCTGCTGTCCAGAAAATAAATGCGGATTGGGTACGGGTAACCGCATTTAGTTTCTGGACACTAGCTGCTGTCCAGAAACTAAATGCGGATTGGGTAGGGGGAACCGCATTTAGTTTCTGGACACTAGCTGCTGTCCAGAAACTAAATGCGTATTGGGTAGGGGGAGCCGAATTTAGTTTCTGGACACTAGCTGCTGTCCAGAAACTAAATGCGGATTGGGTAGGGGAAACCGCATTTAGTTTCTGGACACTAGCTGCTGTCCAGAAACTAAATGCGGATTGGGTATGGGAGACCGCATTTAGTTTCTGGACACCGGCTGGTGTTCAGAAACTAAATGCGGATTGGGTAGGGGAAACCGCATTTAGTTTCTGGACACTAGCTGCTGTCCAGAAACTAAATGCGGATTGGGTAGGGGAAACCGCATTTATTTTCTGGACACTAGCTGCTGTCCAGAAACTAAATGCGGATTGGGTAGGGGAAACCGCATTTAGTTTCTGGACACTAGCTGCTGTCCAGAAACTAAATGCGGATTGGGTAGGGGAAACCGCATTTAGTTTCTGGACACTAGCTGCTGTCCAGAAAATAAATGAGGATTGGGTAGGGGAAACCGCATTTAGTTTCTGGACACTAGCTGCTGTCCAGAAAATAAATGCGGATTGGGTAGGGGAAACCGCATTTAGTTTCTGGACACTAGCTGCTGTCCAGAAACTAAATGTGGATTGGGTAGGGGAAACCGCATTTAGTTTCTGGACACCGGCTAGTGTCCAGTAACTAAATGCGGATTGGGTAGGGGAAACTGCATTTAGTTTAGCTGCTGTCCAGAAACTAAATGCGGTTTCCCCTACCCAATCCGCATTTTTCCGCACATTTCTGGACACCGGCTAGTGTCCAGTAACTAAATGCGGATTGAGTATGGGAAATCGCATTTAGTTTCTGGACACTAGCTGCTGTCCAGAAAATAAATGCGGATTGGGTAGGGGAAACCGCATTTAGTTTCTGGACACTAGCTGCTGTCCAGAAACTAAATGTGGATTGGGTAGGGGAAACCGCATTTAGTTTCTGGACACCGGCTAGTGTCCAGTAACTAAATGCGGATTAGGTATGGGAAACCGCATTTAGTTTCTGGACACTAGCTGCTGTCCAGAAAATAAATGCGGATTGGGTAGGGGTAACCGCATTTAGTTTCTGGACACTAGCTGCTGTCCAGAAACTAAATGCGGATTGGGTAGGGGGAACCGCATTTAGTTTCTGGACACTAGCTGCTGTCCAGAAACTAAATGCGTATTGGGTAGGGGGAACCGAATTTAGTTTCTGGACACTAGCTGCTGTCCAGAAACTAAATGCGGATTGGGTAGGGGAAACCGCATTTAGTTTCTGGACACTAGCTGCTGTCCAGAAACTAAATGCGGATTGGGTATGGGAAACCGCATTTAGTTTCTGGACACCGGCTAGTGTCCAGTAACTAAATGCGGATTGGGTAGGGAAACCGCATTTAGTTTCTGGACACCGGCTAGTGTCTAGAAACTCAATGCGGATTGGGTATGGGAGACCGCATTTAGTTTCTGGACACCGGCTAGACACCGGTATGGGAAACCGCATTTAGTTTCTGGACACTAGCTGCTGTCCAGAAACTAAATGCGGATTGGGTAGGGGAAACCGCATTTAGTTTCTGGACACTAGCTGCTGTCCAGAAACTAAATGCGGATAGGGTAGGGGAAATCGCATTTAGTTTCTGGACACCGGCTAGTGTCCAGTAACTAAATGCGGATTAGGTATGGGAAACCGCATTTAGTTTCTGGACACTAGCTGCTGTCCAGAAAATAAATGCGGATTGGGTACGGGTAACCGCATTTAGTTTCTGGACACTAGCTGCTGTCCAGAAACTAAATGCGGATTGGGTAGGGGGAACCGCATTTAGTTTCTGGACACTAGCTGCTGTCCAGAAACTAAATGCGTATTGGGTAGGGGGAACCGAATTTAGTTTCTGGACACTAGCTGCTGTCCAGAAACTAAATGCGGATTGGGTAGGGGAAACCGCATTTAGTTTCTGGACACTAGCTGCTGTCCAGAAACTAAATGCGGATTGGGTATGGGAAACCGCATTTAGTTTCTGGACACCGGCTAGTGTCCAGTAACTAAATGCGGATTGGGTAGGGAAACCGCATTTAGTTTCTGGACACCGGCTAGTGTCTAGAAACTAAATGCGGATTGGGTATGGGAGACCGCATTTAGTTTCTGGACACCGGCTGGTGTTCAGAAACTAAATGCGGATTGGGTAGGGGAAACCGCATTTAGTTTCTGGACACTAGCTGCTGTCCAGAAACTAAATGCGGATTGGGTAGGGGAAACCGCATTTATTTTCTGGACACTAGCTGCTGTCCAGAAACTAAATGCGGATTGGGTAGGGGAAACCGCATTTAGTTTCTGGACACTAGCTGCTGTCCAGAAACTAAATGCGGATTGGGTAGGGGAAACCGCATTTAGTTTCTGGACACTAGCTGCTGTCCAGAAAATAAATGAGGATTGGGTAGGGGAAACCGCATTTAGTTTCTGGACACTAGCTGCTGTCCAGAAACTAAATGCGTATTGGGTAGGGGGAACCGAATTTAGTTTCTGGACACTAGCTGCTGTCCAGAAACTAAATGCGGATTGGGTAGGGGAAACCGCATTTAGTTTCTGGACACTAGCTGCTGTCCAGAAACTAAATGCGGATTGGGTATGGGAAACCGCATTTAGTTTCTGGACACCGGCTAGTGTCCAGTAACTAAATGCGGATTGGGTAGGGAAACCGCATTTAGTTTCTGGACACCGGCTAGTGTCTAGAAACTCAATGCGGATTGGGTATGGGAGACCGCATTTAGTTTCTGGACACCGGCTGGTGTTCAGAAACTAAATGCGGATTGGGTAGGGGAAACCGCATTTAGTTTCTGGACACTAGCTGCTGTCCAGAAACTAAATGCGGATTGGGTAGGGGAAACCGCATTTAGTTTCTGGACACCGGCTAGTGTCCAGTAACTAAATGCGGATTGGGTAGGGGAAACTGCATTTAGTTTAGCTGCTGTCCAGAAACTAAATGCGGTTTCCCCTACCCAATCCGCATTTTTCCGCACATTTCTGGACACCGGCTAGTGTCCAGTAACTAAATGCGGATTGAGTATGGGAAATCGCATTTAGTTTCTGGACACTAGCTGCTGTCCAGAAAATAAATGCGGATTGGGTAGGGGAAACCGCATTTAGTTTCTGGACACTAGCTGCTGTCCAGAAACTAAATGTGGATTGGGTAGGGGAAACCGCATTTAGTTTCTGGACACCGGCTAGTGTCCAGTAACTAAATGCGGATTAGGTATGGGAAACCGCATTTAGTTTCTGGACACTAGCTGCTGTCCAGAAAATAAATGCGGATTGGGTAGGGGTAACCGCATTTAGTTTCTGGACACTAGCTGCTGTCCAGAAACTAAATGCGGATTGGGTAGGGGGAACCGCATTTAGTTTCTGGACACTAGCTGCTGTCCAGAAACTAAATGCGTATTGGGTAGGGGGAACCGAATTTAGTTTCTGGACACTAGCTGCTGTCCAGAAACTAAATGCGGATTGGGTAGGGGAAACCGCATTTAGTTTCTGGACACTAGCTGCTGTCCAGAAACTAAATGCGGATTGGGTATGGGAAACCGCATTTAGTTTCTGGACACCGGCTAGTGTCCAGTAACTAAATGCGGATTGGGTAGAAAAACCGCATTTAGTTTCTGGACACCGGCTAGTGTCTAGAAACTAAATGCGGATTGGGTATGGGAGACCGCATTTAGTTTCTGGACACCGGCTGGTGTTCAGAAACTAAATGCGGATTGGGTAGGGGAAACCGCATTTAGTTTCTGGACACTAGCTGCTGTCCAGAAACTAAATGCGGATTGGGTAGGGGAAATCGCATTTATTTTCTGGACACTAGCTGCTGTCCAGAAACTAAATGCGGATTGGGTAGGGGAAACCGAATTTAGTTTCTGGACACTAGCTGCTGTCCAGAAACTAAATGCGGATTGGGTAGGGGAAACCGCATTTAGTTTCTGGACACTAGCTGCTGTCCAGAAAATAAATGCGGATTGGGTAGGGGAAACCGCATTTAGTTTCTGGACACTAGCTGCTGTCCAGAAACTAAATGCGGATTGGGTAGGGGAAATCGCATTTATTTTCTGGACACTAGCTGCTGTCCAGAAACTAAATGCGGATTGGGTAGGGGAAACCGCATTTAGTTTCTGGACACTAGCTGCTGTCCAGAAACTAAATGCGGATTGGGTAGGGGAAACCGCATTTAGTTTCTGGACACTAGCTGCTGTCCAGAAAATAAATGCGGATTGGGTAGGGGAAACCGCATTTAGTTTCTGGACACTAGCTGCTGTCCAGAAAATAAATGATGGACACAGCTAGTGTCCAGAAACTAAATGCGGTTTCCCATACCCAATCCGCATTTAGTTACTGGACACCAGCTTCTGTCCAGAAACTAAATGCGGATTGGGTAGGGGAAACCGCATTTAGTCTCTGGACACTAGCTGCTGTCCAGAAACTAAATGCGGATTGGGTAGGGGAAACCGCATTTAGTTTCTGGACACTAGCTGCTGTCCAGAAACTAAATGCGGATTGGGTAGGGGAAACCGCATTTAGTTTCTGGACACCGGCTAGTGTCCAGTAACTAAATGCGGATTGGGTAGGGGAAACTGCATTTAGTTTCTGGACACCGGCTAGTGTCCAGTAACTAAATGCGGATTGGGTAGGGAAACCGCATTTAGTTTCTGGACACCGGCTAGTGTCTAGAAACTAAATGCGGATTGGGTATGGGAGACCGCATTTAGTTTCTGGACACCGGCTAGTGTTCAGAAACAAAATGCGGATTGGGTAGGGGAAACCGCATTTAGTTTCTGGACACTAGCTGCTGTCCAGAAACTAAATGCGGATTGGGTAGGGGAAACCGCATTTAGTTTCTGGACACCGGCTAGTGTCCAGAAACTAAATGCGGATTGGGTAGGGGAAACCGCATTTAGTTTCTGGACACTAGCTGCTGTCCAGAAACTAAATGCGGATTGGGTAGGGGAAACCGCATTTAGTTTCTGGACACTAGCTGCTGTCCAGAAACTAAATGCGGATTGGGTAGGGGAAACCGCATTTAGTTTCTGGACACTAGCTGCTGTCCAGAAAATAAATGCGGATTGGATAGGGGAAACCGCATTTAGTTTCTGGACACTAGCTGCTGTCCAGAAACTAAATGCGGATTGGGTAGGGGAAACCGCATTTAGTTTCTGGACACTAGCTGCTGTCCAGAAACTAAATGCGGATTGGGTAGGAGAAACCGCATTTAGTTTCTGGACACTAGCTGCTGTCCAGAAACTAAATGTGGATTGGGTAGGGGAAAACGCATTTAGTTTCTGGACACTAGCTGCTGTCCAGAAACTAAATGCGGATTGGGTAGGGGAAACCGCATTTAGTTTCTGGACACCGGCTAGTGTCCACTAACTAAATGCGGATTGAGTATGGGAAACCGCATTTAGTTTCTGGACACTAACTGCTGTCCAGAAAATAAATGCGGATTGGGTAGGGGAAACCGCATTTAGTTTCTGGACACTAGCTGCTGTCCAGAAACTAAATGCGGATTGGGTAGGGGAAACCGCATTTAGTTTCTGGACACTAGCTGCTGTCCAGAAACTAAATGCGGATTGGGTAGGGGAAACCGCATTTAGTTTCTAAACACCGGCTAGTGTCCACAAACTAAATGCGGATTGGGTAGGGGAAACCGCATTTAGTTTCTGGACACTAGCTGCTGTCCGGAAACTAAATGCGGATTGGGTAGGGGAAACCGCATTTAGTTTCTGGACACTAGCTGCTGTCCAGTAACTAAATGCGGATTGGGTAGGGAAACCGCATTTAGTTTCTGGACACCGGCTAGTGTCTAGAAACTAAATGTGGATTGGGTATGGGAGACCGCATTTAGTTTCTGGACACCGGCTAGTGTTCAGAAACAAAATGCGGATTGGGTAGGGGAAACCGCATTTAGTTTCTGGACACTAGCTGCTGTCCAGAAACTAAATGCGGATTGGGTAGGGGAAACCGCATTTAGTTTCTGGACACTAGCTGCTGTCCAGAAACTAAATGCGGATTGGGTAGGGGAAACCGCATTTAGTTTCTGGACACTAGCTGCTGTCCAGAAACTAAATGCGGATTGGGTAGGGGAAACCGCATTTAGTTTCTGTACACTAGCTGCTGTCCAGAAAATAAATGCGGATTGGGTAGGGGAAACCGCATTTAGTTTCTGGACACTAGCTGCTGTCCAGAAACTAAATGCGGATTGGGTAGGGGAAACCGCATTTAGTTTCTGGACACTAGCTGCTGTCCAGAAACTAAATGCGGATTGGGTAAGGGAAACCGCATTTAGTTTCTGGACACTAGCTGCTGTCCAGAAACTAAATGCGGATTGGGTAGGAGAAACCGCATTTATTTTCTGGACACTAGCTGCTGTCCAGAAACTAAATGCGGATAGTGTCCACTAACTAAATGCGGATTGAGTATGGGAAACCGCATTTAGTTTCTGGACACTAGCTGCTGTCCAGAAAATAAATGCGGATTGGGTAGGGGAAACCGCATTTAGTTTCTGGACACTAGCTGCTGTCCAGAAACTAAATGCGGATTGGGTAGGGGAAACCGCATTTAGTTTCTGGACACTAGCTGCTGTCCAGAAACTAAATGCGGATTGAATAGGGGAAACCGCATTTAGTTTCTGGACACTAGCTGCTGTCCAGAAACTAAATGCGGATTGGGTAGGGGAAACCGCATTTAGTTTCTGGACACTAGCTGCTGTCCAGAAACTAAATGCGGATTGGGTAGGGGAAACCGCATTTAGTTTCTGGACACTAGCTGCTGTCCAGAAAATAAATGCGGATTGGGTAGGGGAAACCGCATTTAGTTTCTGGACACTAGCTGCTGTCCAGAAACTAAATGCGGATTGGGTAGGGGAAACCGCATTTAGTTTCTGGACACTAGCTGCTGTGGTTCCCCTACCCAATCCGCATTTAGTTTCTGGACACCGGCTAGTGTCAAGTTAGTTAAATGCGGATTGGGTATGGGAAACCGCATTTAGTTTCTGGACACTAGCTGCTGTCCAGAAAATAAGTGCTGTCCAGAAACTAAATGCGGATTGGGTAGGGGAAACCGCATTTAGTTTCTGGACACTAGCTGCTGTCCAGAAACTAAATGCGGATTGGGTAGGGGAAACCGCATTTAGTTTCTGGACACTAGCTGCTGTGGTTCCCCTACCCAATCCGCATTTAGTTTCTGGACACCGGCTAGTGTCAATTTAGTTAAATGCGGATTGGGTATGGGAAACCGCATTTAGTTTCTGGACACTAGCTGCTGTCCAGAAAATAAGTGCTGTCCAGAAACTAAATGCGGATTGGGTAGGGGAAACCGCATTTAGTTTCTGGACACTAGCTGCTGTGGTTCCCCTACCCAATCCGCATTTAGTTTCTGGACAGCAGCTAGTGTCCAGAAACTAAATGCGGTTTCCCCTACCCAATCCGCATTTATTTTCTGGACAGCAGCTAGTGTCCCGAAACTAAATGCGGTTTCCCCTAGCCAATCCGCATTTAGTTTCTGAACACTAGCCGGTGTCCAGAAACTAAATCCGGCTTCCCCTACCCAATCCGCATTTATTTTCTGGACAGCAGCTAGTGTCCAGAAACTAAATGCGGTTTCCCATACCCAATCCGCATTTAGTTACTGGACAGTAGCCGGTGTCCAGAAACTAAATGCGGTTTCCCCTACCCAATCCGCATTTAGTTTCTGGACAGCAGGTAGTGTCCAGAAACTAAATGCGGTTTCCCATACCCAATCCGCATTTAGTTACTGGACACTAGCCGGTGTCCAGAAACTAAATGCGGTTTCCCCTACCCAATCCGCATTTAGTTTCTGGACAGCAGCTAGTGTCCAGAAACTAAATGCGGTTTCCCCTACCCAATCTGCATTTAGTTTCTGAACATTAGCCGGTGTCCAGAAACTAAATGCGGTTTCCCATACCCAATCCGCATTTAGTTTCTAGACACTAGCCGGTGTCCAGAAACTAAATGCGGTTTCCCCTACCCAAACCGCATTTATTTTCTGGACAGCAGCTAGTGTCCAGAAACTAAATGCGGTTTCCCCTACCCAATCCGCATTTAGTTTCTGGACAGCAGCTAGTGTCCAGAAACTAAATGCGGTTTCCCCTACCCAATCCGCATTTAGTTTCTGGACACCGGCTAGTGTCCAGTAACTAAATGCGGATTAGGTGTGGGAAACCGCATTTAGTTTCTGGACACTAGCTGCTGTCCAGAAACTAAATGCGGATTGGGTAGGTGAAACCGCATTTAGTTTCTGGACACCGGCTAGTGTCCAGTAACTAAATGCGGATTGGGTATGGGAAACCGCATTTAGTTTCTGGACACTACCTGCTGTCCAGAAACTAAATGCGGATTGGGTAGGGGAAACCGCATTTAGTTTCTGGACACCGGCTACTGTCCAGTAACTAAATGCGGATTGGGTATGGGAAACCGCATTTAGTTTCTGGACACTAGCTGCTGTCCAGAAAATAAATGCGGATTGGGTAGGGGAAGCCGGATTTAGTTTCTGGACACCGGCTAGTGTTCAGAAACTAAATGCGGATTGGCTAGGGGAAACCGCATTTAGTTTCGGGACACTAGCTGCTGTCCAGAAAATAAATGCGGATTAGGTAGGGGAAGCCGGATTTAGTTTCTGGACACCGGCTAGTGTCCAGTAACTAAATGCGGATTAGGTATGGGAAACCGCATTTAGTTTCTGGACACTAGCTGCTGTCCAGAAAATAAATGCGGATTGGGTAGGGGAAACCGCATTTAGTTTCTGGACACTAGCTGCTGTCCAGAAACTAAATGCGGATTGGGTAGGGGAAACCGCATTTAGTTTCTGGACACTAGCTGCTGTCCAGAAACTAAATGCGGATTGGGTAGGGGAAACCGCATTTAGTTTCTGGACACCGGCTAGTGTCCAGTAACTAAATGCGGATTGGGTATGGGAAACCGCATTTAGTTTCTGGACACTAGCTGCTGTCCAGAAACTAAATGCGGATTGGGTAGGGGAAACCGCATTTAGTTTCTGGACACTAGCTGCTGTCCAGAAACTAAATGCGGATTGGGCAGGGGAAACCGCACTTATCTTCTGGACACTAGCTGCTGTCCAGAAACTAAATGCGGATTGGGTAGGGGAAACCGCATTTAGTTTCTGGACACCGGCTAGTGTCCAGTAACTAAATGCGGTTTGGGTATGGGAAACCGCATTTAGTTTCTGGACACCGGCTAGTGTCCAGTAACTAAATGCGGATTGGGTATGGGAAACCGCATTTAGTTTCTGGACACTAGCTGCTGTCCAGAAACTAAATGCGGATTGGGTATGGGAGACCGCATTTAGTTTCTGGACAGCAGAAATTAAATGCGGTTTCCCATACCCAATCCGCATTTAGTTTCTGGACACTAGCTGCTGTCCAGAAACTAAATGCGGATTGGGTAGGGGAAACCGCATTTAGTTTCTGGACACTAGCTGCTGTCCAGAAACTAAATGCGGATTGGGTAGGGGAAACCGCATTTAGTTTCTGGACACTAGCTGCTGTCCAGAAACTAAATGCGGATTGGGTAGGGGAAACCGCATTTAGTTTCTGGACACTAGCTGCTGTCCAGAAACTATATGCGGATTGGTTATGGGAAACCGCATTTAGTTTCTGGACAATAGCTGCTGTCCAGAAAATAAATGCGGTTTGGGTAGGGGAAACCGCATTTAGTTTCTGGACACCGGCTAGTGTCTAGAAACTAAATGCGGATTGGGTATGGGAAACCGCATTTAGTTTCTGGACACCGGCTAGTGTTCAGAAACTAAATGCGGATTGGGTAGGAGAAACCGCATTTAGTTTCTGGACACTAGCTGCTGTCCAGAAACTAAATGCGGATTGGGTAGGGGAAACCGCATTTAGTTTCTGGACACCGGCTAGTGTCCAGTAACTAAATGCGGATTGGATATGGGAAACCGCATTTAGTTTCTGGACACTAGCTGCTGTCCAGAAACTAAATGCGGATTGGGTAGGGGAAACCGCATTTAGTTTCTGGACACCGGCTAGTGTCCAGTAACTAAATGCGGATTGGATATGGGAAACCGCATTTAGTTTCTGGACACTAGCTGCTGTCCAGAAAATAAATGCGGATTGGGTAGGGGGACCCGCATTTAGTTTCTGGACACTAGCTGCTGTCCAGAAACTAAATGCGGATTGGGTAGGATAAACCGCATTTAGTTTCTGGACACCGGCTAGTGTCCAGTAACTAAATGCGGATTGGGTATGGGAAACCGCATTTAGTTTCTGGACACTAGCTGCTGTCCAGAAAATAAGTGCGGATTAGGTAGGGGAAACCGCATTTAGTTTCTGGACACTAGCTGCTGTCCAGAAACTAAATGCGGATTGGGTAGGGGAAACCGCATTTAGTTTCTGGACACTAGCTGCTGTCCAGAAACTAAATGCGGATTGGGTATGGGGAACCGCATTTAGTATCTGGACACCGGCTAGTGTTCAGAAACTAAATGCGGTTTGGGTAGGGGAAACCGCATTTAGGTTCTGGACACCGGCTAGTGTCTGAATTGGGTATGGGAAACCGCATTTAGTTTCTGGACACTAGCTGCTGTCCAGAAAATAAATGCGGATTGGGTAGGGGAAACCGCATTTAGTTTCTGGACACTAGCTGCTGTCCAGAAACTAAATGCGGATTGGGTAGGGGAAACCGCATTTAATTTCTGGACACTAGCTGCTGTCCAGAAACTAAATGCGGATTGGGAAGGGGAAACCGCATTTAATTTTTGGACACTAGCTGCTGTCCACCGGCTTGTGTCCAGAAACTAAATGCGGATTGGGTATGGGAAACCGCAGTTAGTTTCTGGACACTAGCTGCTGTCCAGAAACTAAATGCGGATTGGGTAGGGGAAACCGCATTTAGTTTCTGGACACTAGCTGCTGTCCAGAAACTAAATGCGGATTGGGTAGGGGAAACCGCATTTAGTTTCTGAACAATAGCTGCTGTCCAGAAACTAAATGCGGACTGGGTAGGGGAAACTAAATGCGGATTGGATATGGGAAACCGCATTTAGTTTCTGGACACTAGCTGCTGTCCAGAAACTAAATGCGTATAGGGTATGGGAAACCGCATTTAGTTTCTGGACACCGGCTAGCGTCCAGAAACTAAATGCGGATTGGGTATGGGAAACCGCATTTAGTTTCTGGACACCGGCTAGTGTCCAGAAAATAAATGCGGATTGGGTAGGAGAAACCGCATTTAGTTTCTGGACACTAGCTGCTGTCCAGAAACTAAATGCGGATTGGGTAGGGGAAACCGCATTTAGTTTCTGGACACTAGCTGCTGTCCAGAAACTAAATGCGGCTTGGGTAGGGGAAACTAAACTAAATGCGGTCTCCCATACCCAATCCGCATTTAGTTTCTGGACAGCAGCTAGTGTCCAGAAACTAAATGCGGTTTCCCCTACCCTATCCGCATTTAGTTTCTGGACAGCAGCTAGTGTCCAGAAACTAAATGCGGATTGGGAAGGGGAAACCGCATTTAATTTCTGGACACTAGCTGCTGTCCAGAAACTAAATGCGGATTGGGTAGGGGAAACCGAATTTAGTTTCTGGACACTAGCTGCTGTCCAGAAACTAAATGCGGATTGGGAAGGGTAAACCGCATTTAAATGTCCAGAAACTAAATGCGGACTGTTTAGGGGAAACTAAATGCGGATTGGATATGGGAAACCGCATTTAGTTTCTGGACACTAGCTGCTGTCCAGAAACTAAATGCGGATTGGGTAGGGGAACGCTAGCTGCTGTCCAGAAACTAATTGCGGATTGGGTATGGGAAACCGCATTTAGTTTCTGGACACCGGCTAGTGTCCAGAAACTAAATGCGGATTGGGTATGGGAAACCGCATTTAGTTTCTGGACACCGGCTAGCGTCCAGAAACTAAATGCGGATTGGGTATGGGAAACCGCATTTAGTTTCTGTACAGCAGCTAGTGTCCAGAAACTAAATGCGGTTCCCCCTACCCAATCCGCATTTATTTTCTGGACAGCAGCTAGTGTCCAGAAACTAAATGCGGTTTCCCCTACCCAATCCGCATTTAGTTTCTGGACGCTAGCTGCTGTCCACATAACCACAGGTGCGCACAGGTCGTAGGTACGCCTAGTTGGACCGCTGTGGCAGTTGGAAGATGAGCCATAGAAAGGCTCCAAAATCGTTACTATACACTGTACATTTTTTTAGGTGAAAAATTCGACGTTGTCGGATCCACTCCAGTCTTTGGATTTCGTTAATACACATCTCAACACATAACCACAGGTGCGCACAGGTTGGGCCGCTGTGGCAGTTGGAAGATGAGCCATGGAAAGGCTCCAAAATCCTTACTGTACACTGTACATTTTTTTAGGTGAAAAATTCGATGTCGTCGGATACACTGCAGTCTTTGGATTTCGTTAATACACATCTCAACACATAACCACAGGTGCGCACAGGTCGTAGGTACGCCTTGTTGGGCCGCTGTGGCAGTTGGAAGAAGAGCCATGGAGAGGCTCCAAAATCCTTACAATACACTGTACATTTTTTTAGGTGAAAAATTCGATGTCGTCGGATCCACTCCAGTCTTTGGATTTCGTTAATAGACATCTCAACACATAACCACAGGTGCGCACAGGTCGTAGGTAAGCCTAGTTGGGCCGCTATGTCAGTTGGAAGATGAGCCATGGAAAGGCTCTAAATTCCTTACTATACACTGTACATTTTTTTAGGTGAAAAATTCGATGTCGTCGGATCCACTCCAGTCTTTGGATTTCGTTAATACACATCTCAACACATAACCATAGGTGTGCACAGGTCATAGGTACGCCTAGTTGGGCCGCTGTGGCTGTTGGAAGATGAGCCATGGAAGGCTCCAAAATCCTTACTATACACTGTACATTTTTTTAGGTGAAAAATTCGATGTCGTCGGATCCACTCCAGTCTTTGGATTTCGTTAATACACATCTCAACACACAACCACAGGTGCGCACAGGTCGTAGGTACGCCTAGTTGGGCCGCTGTGGCAGTTGGAAGATGAGCCATGGAAAGGCTCCAAAATCCTTACTATACACTGCACATTTTTTTAGGTGAAAAATTCGATGTCGTCGGATCCACTCCAGTCTTTGGATTTCGTTAATAGACATCTCAACACATAACCACAGGTGCGCACAGGTCGTAGGTACGCCTAGTTGGGCCGCTGTGGCAGTTGGAAGAAGAGCCATGGAAAGACTCTAAAATCCTTACTATACACTGTACATTTTTTTAGGTGAAAAATTCGATGTTCGTCGGATCCACTCCAGTCTTTAGATTTCGTTAATAGACATCTCAACACATAACCACAGGTGCGCACAGGTCGTAGGTACGCCTAGTTGGGCCGCTGTGGCAGTTGGAAGATGAGCCATGGAAGGCTCCAAAATCCTTACTATACACTGTACATTTTTTTAGGTGAAAAATTCGATGTCGTCGGATCCACTCCAGTCTTTGGAGTTCGTTATACACATCTCAACACATAACCACAGGTGCGCACAGGTCGTAGGTACGCCTAGTTGGGCCGCTGTGGCAGTTAGAAGAAGAGCCATGGAAAGGCTCTAAAATCCTTACTATACACTGTACATTTTTTTAGGTGAAAAATTCGATGTCGTCGGATCTACTCCAGTCTTTGGATTTCGTTAATAGACATCTCAACACATAACCACAGGTGCGCACAGGTCGTAGGTACGCCTAGTTGGGCCGCTATGGCAGTTGGAAGATGAGCCATGGAAAGGCTCTAAAATCCTTACTATACACTGTACATTTTTTTAGGTGAAAAATTCGATGTCGTCGGATCCACTCCAGTCTTTGGATTTCGTTAATACACATCTCAACACATAACCACAGGTGCGCACAGGTCGTAGGTACGCCTAGTTGGGCCGCTGTGGCAGTTGGAAGAAGAGCCATGGAAAGGCTCCAAAATCCTTACTATACACTGTACATATTTTTAGGTGAAAAATTCGATGTCGTCGGATCCACTCCAGTCTTTGGATTTCGTTAATACACATCTCAACACATAACCACAGGTGCGCACAGGTCGTAGGTACGCCTAGTTGGGCCGCTGTGGCAGTTGGAAGAAGAGCCATGGAAAGGCTCTAAAATCCTTACTATACACTGTACATTTTTTTAGGTGAAAAATTCGATGTCGTCGGATCCACTCCAGTCTTTGGATTTCGTTAATACACATCTCAACACATAACCACAGGTGCGCACAGGTCGTAGGTACGCCTAGTTGGGCCGCTGTGGCAGTTGGAAGATGAGCCATGGAAGGCTCCAAAATCCTGTACTGTACATTTTTTTAGGTGAAAAATTCGATGTCGTCGGATCCACTCCAGTCTTTGGATTTCGTTAATACACATCTCAACACATAACCACAGGTGCGCACAGGTCGTAGGTACGCCTAGTTGGGCCGCTGTGGCAGTTGGAAGATGAGCCATCGAAGGCTCCAAAATCCTTACTATACACTGTACATTTTTTTAGGTGAAAAATTCGATGTCGTCGGATCCACTCCAGTCTTTGGATTTCGTTAATACACATCCCAACACATAACCACAGGTGCGCACAGGTCGTAGGTACGCCTAGTTGGGCCGCTGTGGCAGTTGGAAGAAAAGCCATGGAAAGGCTCCAAAATCCTTACTATACACTAGTACATATTTTTAGGTGAAAAATTCGATGTCGTCGGATCCACTCCAGTCTTTGGATTTCGTTAATACACATCTCAACACATAACCACAGGTGCGCACAGGTCGTAGGTACGCCTAGTTGGGCCGCTGTGGCAGTTGGAAGATGAGCCATCGAAGGCTCCAAAATCCTTACTATACACTGTACATTTTTTTAGGTGAAAAATTCGATGTCGTCGGATCCACTCCAGTCTTTGGATTTCGTTAATACACATCTCAACACATAACCACAGGTGCGCAAAGGTCGTAGGTACGCCTAGTTGGGCCGCTGTGGCAGTTGGAAGATGAGCCATGGAAGGCTCCAAAATTATTACTATACACTGTACATTTTTTTAGGTGAAAAATTCGATGTCGTCGGATCCACTCCAGTCTTTGTATTTCGTTAATAGACATCTCAACACATAACCACAGGTGCGCACAGGTCGTAGGTACGCCTAGTTGGGCCGCTATGGCAGTTGGAAAATGAGAAATGGAAGGCTCCAAAATCCTTACTATACACTGTACATTTTTTTAGGTGAAAAATTCGATGTCGTCGGATCCACTCCAGTCTTTGTATTTCATTAATACACATCTCAACACATAACCACAGGTGCGCACAGGTCGTACGTACGCCTAGTTGGGCCGCTGTGGCAGTTGGAAGATGAGCCATGGAAGGCTCCAAAATCCTTACTATACACTGTAATTTTTTTTAGCTGAAAAATTCGATGTCGTCGGATCCACTCCAGTCTTTGGATTTCGTTAATAGACATCTCAACACATAACCACAGGTGCGCACAGGTCGTAGGTACGCCTAGTTGGGCCGCTATGGCAGTTGGAAGATGAGCCATGGAAGGCTCCAAAATCCTTACTATACACTGTACATTTTTTTAGGTGAAAAATTCGATGTCGTCGGATCCACTCCAGTCTTTGGATTTCGTTAATACACATCTCAACACATAACCACAGGTGCGCACAGGTCGTAGGTACGCCTAGTTGGGCCGCTGTGGCAGTTGGAAGATGAGCCATGGAAAGGCTCTAAAATCCTTACTATACACTGTACATTTTTTTAGGTGAAAAATTCGATGTCGTCGGATCCACTCCAGTCTTTGGATTTCGTTAATACACATCTCAACACATAACCACAGGTGCGCACAGGTCGTAGGTACGCCTAGTTGGGCCGCTGTGGCAGTTGGAAGATGAGCCATGGAAGGCTCCAAAATCCTTACTATACACTGTACATTTTCTTAGGTGAAAAATTCGATGTCGTCGGATCCACTCCAGTCTTTGGATTTCGTTAATACACATCTCAACACATAATCACAGGTGCGCACAGGTCGTAGGTACGCCTAGTTGGGCCGCTGTGGCAGTTGGAAGAAGAGCCATGGAAAGGCTCTAAAATCCTTACTATACACAGTACATTTTTTTAGGTGAAAAATTCGATGTCGTCGGATCCACTCCAGTCTTTGGATTTCGTTAATACACATCTCAACACATAACCACAGGTGCGCACAGGTCGTAGGTACGCCTAGTTGGGCCGCTGTGGCAGTTGGAAGATGAGCCATGGAAGGCTCCAAAATCCTTACTATACACTGTACATTTTTTTAGGTGAAAAATTCGATGTCGTCGGATCCACTCCAGTCTTTGAATTTCGTTAATAGACATCTCAACACATAACCACAGGTGCGCACAGGTCGTAGGTACGCCTAGTTGGGCCGCTGTGGCAGTTGGAAGAAGAGCCATGGAAAGGCTCTAAAATCCACTGTACATTTTTTTAGGTGAAAAATTCGATGTCGTCGGATCCACTCCAGTCTTTGGATTTCGTTAATACACATCTCAACACATAACCACAGGTGCGCACAGGTCGTAGGTACGCCTAGTTGGGCCGCTATGGCAGTTGGAAGAAGAGCCACGGAAAGGATCTAAAATCCTTACTATACACTGTACATTTTTTTAGGTGAAAAATTCGATGTCGTCGGATCCATTCCAGTCTTTGAATTTCGTTAATAGACATCTCAACACATAAGCACAGGTGCGCACAGGTCGTAGGTACGCCTAGTTGGGCCGCTATGGCAGTTGGAAGATGAGCCATGGAAGGCTCCAAAATCCTTACTATACACTGTATATTTTTTTAGGTGAAAAATTCGATGTCGTCGACTCCAGTCTTTGGATTTCGTTACTAGACATCTCAACACATAACCACAGGTGCGCACAGGTCGTAGGTAAGCCTAGTTGGGCCGCTATGGCAGTTGGAAGATGCGCCATGGAAGGCTCCAAAATCCTTACTATACCCTGTACATTTTTTTAGGTGAAAAATTCGATGTCGTCGGATCCACTCCAGTCTTTGGATTTCGTTAATACACATCTCAACACATAACCACAGGTGCGCACAGGTCGTAGGTACGCGTAGTTGGGCCGCTGTGGCAGTTGGAAGAAGAGCCATGGAAAGGCTCCAAAATCCTCACTATACACTGTACATTTTTTTAGGTGAAAAATTCGATGTCGTCGGATCCACTCCAGTCTTTGGATTTCTTTAATAGACAACTCAACACCTAACCACAGGTGCGCACAGGTCGTAGGTACGCCTAGTTGGGCCGCTACGGCAGTTGGAAGATGAGCCATGGAAGGCTCCAAAATCCTTACTATACACTGTACATTTTTTTAGGTGAAAAATTCGATGTCGTCGGATAAACTCCAGTCTTTGGATTTCGTTAATACACATCTCAACACATAACCACAGGTGCGCACAGGTCGTAGGTACGCCTAGTTGGGCCGCTATGGCAGTTGGAAGATGTGCCATGGAAGGCTCCAAAATCCTTACTATACACTGTACATTTTTTTAGGTGAAAAATTCGATGTCGTCGGATCCACTCCAGTCTTTGGGTTTCGTTAATACACATCTCAACACATAACCACAGGTGCGCACAGGTCGTAGGTACGCCTACTTGGGCCGCTGTGGCAGTTGGAAGATGAGCCATGGAAGGCTCCAAAATCCTTACGTACATGTACATTTTCTTAGGTGAAAAATTCGATGTCGTCGGATCCACTCCAGTCTTTGGATTTCGTTAATACACATCTCAACACATAACCACAGGTGCGCACAGGTCGTAGGTACGCCTAGTTGGGCCGCTATGGCAGTTGGAAGAAGAGCCACGGAAAGGCTCTAAAATCCTTACTATACACTGTACATTTTTTTAGGTGAAAAATTCGATGTCGTCGGATCCACTCCAGTCTTTGGATTTCGTTAATACACATCTCAACACATAACCACAGGTGCGCACAGGTCGTAGGTACGCCTAGTTGGGCCGCTGTGGCAGTTGGAAGAAGAGCCATGGAAAGGCTCCAAAATCCTTACTATACGCTGTACATTTTTTTAGGTGAAAAATTCGATGTCGTCGGATCCACTCCACTCTTTGGATTTCGTTAATAGACATCTCAACACATAACCACAGGTGCGCACAGGTCGTAGGTACGCCTAGTTGGGCCGCTGTGGCAGTTGGAAGATGAACCATGGAATGCTCCAAAATCCTTACTATACGCTGTACATTTTTTTAGGTGAAAAATTCGATGTCATCGGATCCACTCCAGTCTTTGGATTTCGTTAATACACATCTCAACACATAACCACAGGTGCGCACAGGTCGTAGGTACGCCAAGTTGGGCCGCTGTGGCAGTTGGAAGAAGAGCCATGGAAAGGCTCTAAAATCCTTACTACACTGTACATTTTTTTAGGTAAAAAATTCGATGTCGTTGGATCCACTCCAGTCTTTGGATTTCGTTAATACACATCTCAACACCTAACCACAGGTGCGCACAGGTCGTAGGTACGCCTAGTTGGGCCGCTACGGCAGTTGGAAGATGAGCCATGGAAGGCTCCAAAATCCTTACTATACACTGTACATTTTTTTAGGTGAAAAATTCGATGTCGTCGGATAAACTCCAGTCTTTGGATTTCGTTAATACACATCTCAACACATAACCACAGGTGCGCACAGGTCGTAGGTACGCCTAGTTGGGCCGCTATGGCAGTTGGAAGATGTGCCATGGAAGGCTCCAAAATCCTTACTATACACTGTACATTTTTTTAGGTGAAAAATTCGATGTCGTCGGATCCACTCCAGTCTTTGGGTTTCGTTAATACACATCTCAACACATAACCACAGGTGCGCACAGGTCGTAGGTACGCCTACTTGGGCCGCTGTGGCAGTTGGAAGATGAGCCATGGAAGGCTCCAAAATCCTTACGTACATGTACATTTTCTTAGGTGAAAAATTCGATGTCGTCGGATCCACTCCAGTCTTTGGATTTCGTTAATACACATCTCAACACATAACCACAGGTGCGCACAGGTCGTAGGTACGCCTAGTTGGGCCGCTATGGCAGTTGGAAGAAGAGCCACGGAAAGGCTCTAAAATCCTTACTATACACTGTACATTTTTTTAGGTGAAAAATTCGATGTCGTCGGATCCACTCCAGTCTTTGGATTTCGTTAATACACATCTCAACACATAACCACAGGTGCGCACAGGTCGTAGGTACGCCTAGTTGGGCCGCTGTGGCAGTTGGAAGAAGAGCCATGGAAAGGCTCCAAAATCCTTACTATACGCTGTACATTTTTTTAGGTGAAAAATTCGATGTCGTCGGATCCACTCCACTCTTTGGATTTCGTTAATAGACATCTCAACACATAACCACAGGTGCGCACAGGTCGTAGGTACGCCTAGTTGGGCCGCTGTGGCAGTTGGAAGATGAACCATGGAATGCTCCAAAATCCTTACTATACGCTGTACATTTTTTTAGGTGAAAAATTCGATGTCATCGGATCCACTCCAGTCTTTGGATTTCGTTAATACACATCTCAACACATAACCACAGGTGCGCACAGGTCGTAGGTACGCCAAGTTGGGCCGCTGTGGCAGTTGGAAGAAGAGCCATGGAAAGGCTCTAAAATCCTTACTACACTGTACATTTTTTTAGGTAAAAAATTCGATGTCGTTGGATCCACTCCAGTCTTTGGATTTCGTTAATACACATCTCAACACATAACCACAGGTGCGCACAGGTCGTAGGTACGCCTAGTTGGGCTGCTATGGCAGTTGGAAGATGAGCCATGGAAGGCTCCAAAATCCTTACTATACACTGTAAATTTTTTTAGGTGAAAAATTCTATGTCGTCGGATAAACTCCAGTCTTTGGTTTTCGTTAACACACATCTCAACACATAACCACAGGTGCGCACAGGTCGTAGGTACGCCTAGTTGGGCCGCTGTGGCAGTTGGAAGATGAGCCATGGAAGGCTCCAAAATCCTTACGTACATGTACATTTTCTTAGGTGAAAAATTCGATGTCGTCGGATCCACTCCAGTCTTTGGATTTCGTTAATACACATCTCAACACATAACCACAGGTGCGCACGGCTCTAAAATCCTTACTATACACTGTACATTTTTTTAGGTGAAAAATTCGATGTCGTCGGATCCATTCCAGTCTTTGAATTTCGTTAATAGACATCTCAACACATAACCACAGGTGCGCACAGGTCGTAGGTACGCCTAGTTGGGCCGCTATGGCAGTTGGAAGATGAGCCATGGAAGGCTCCAAAATCCTTACTATACACTGTACATTTTTTTAGGTGAAAAATTCGATGTCGTCGGATCCACTCCAGTCTTTGGATTTCTTTAATAGACATCTCAACACATAACCACAGGTGCGCACAGGTCGTAGGTACGCCTAGTTGGGCCGCTATGGCAGTTGGAAGATGAGCCATGGAAGGCTCCAAAATCCTTACTATACACTGTACATTTTTTTAGGTGAAAAATTCTATGTCGTCGGATAAACTCCAGTCTTTGGATTTCGTTAATACACATCTCAACACATAACCACAGGTGCGCACAGGTCGTAGGTACGCCTAGTTGGGCCGCTGTGGCAGTTGGAAAATGAGCCATGGAAGGCTCCAAAATCCTTACTATACACTGTACATTTTTTTAGGTGAAAAATTCGATGTCGTCGGATCCACTCCAGTCTTTGGATTTCGTTAATACACATCTCAACACATAACCACAGGTGCGCACAGATCGTAGGTACGCCTAGTTGGGCCGCTGTGGCAGTTGGAAGATGAGCCATGGAAGGCTCCAAAATCCTTACTATACACTGTACATTTTTTTAGGTGAAAAATTCGATGTCGTCGGATCCACTCCAGTCTTTGGATTTCGTTAATACACATCTCAACACATAACCACAGGTGCGCACAGGTCGTAGGTACGCCTAGTTGGGCCGCTGTGGCAGTTGGAAGATGAGCCATGGAAGGCTCCAAAATCCTTACTATACACTGTACATTTTTTTAGGTGAAAAATTCGATGTCGTCGGATCCACTCAAGTCTTTGCATTTCGTTAATACACATCTCAACACATAACCACAGGTGCGCACAGGTCGTAGGTACGCCTAGTTGGGCCGTTGTGGCAGTTGGAAGATGAGCCATGGAAGGCTCCAAAATCCTTACTATACACTGTACATTTTTTTAGGTGAAAAATTCGATGTCGTCGGATCCACTCCAGTCTTTGGATTTCGTTAATACACATCTCAACACATAACCACAGGTGCGCACAGATCGTAGGTACGCCTAGTTGGGCCGCTGTGGCTGTTGGAAGATGAGCCATGGAAGGCTCCAAAATCCTTGCTATACACTGTACATTTTTTTAGGTGAAAAATTCGATGTCGTCGGATCCACTCCAGTCTTTGGATTTCGTTAATACACATCTCAACACATAACCACAGGTGCGCACAGGTCGTAGGTACGCCTAGTTGGGCCGCTGTGGCAGTTGGAAGATGAGCCATGGAAGGCTCCAAAATCCTTACTATACACTGTACATATTTTTAGGTGAAAAATTCGATGTCGTCGGATCCACTCCAGTCTTTGGATTTCGTTAATAGACATCTCAACACATAACCACAGGTGCGCACAGGTCGTAGGTACGCCTAGTTGGGCCGCTGTGGCAGTTGGAAGATGAGCCATGGAAGGCTCCAAAATCCTTACTATACACTGTAAATTTTTTTTGGGTGAAAAATTCGGTGTCGTCGGATCCACTCCAGTCTATGGATTTCGTTAATACACGTCTCAACACATAACCACAGGTGCGCACAGGTCGTAGGTACGCCTAGTTGGGCCGCTGTGGCAGTTGGAAGATGAGCCATGGAAGGCTCCAAAATCCTTACTATACACTGTACATTTTTTTAGGTGAAAAATTCGATGTCGTCGGATCCACTCCAGTCTTTGGATTTCGTTAATACACATCTCAACACATAACCACAGGTGCGCACAGGACGTAGGTACGCCTAGTTGGGCCGCTGTGGCAGTTGGAAGATGAGCCATGGAAAGGCTCCAAAATCCTTACTATACACTGTACATTTTTTTAGGTGCAAAATTCGATGTCATCGGATCCACTCCAGTCATTGGATTTCGTTAATACACATCTCAACACATAACCACAGGTGCGCACAGGTCGTAGGTACGCCTAGTTGGACCGCTGTGGCAGTTGGAAGATGAGCCATGGAAGGCTCCAAAATCCTTACTATACACTGTACATTTTTTTAGGTGAAAAATTCGATGTCGTCGGATCCACTCCAGTCTTTGGATTTCGTTAATACACATCTCAACACATAACCACAGGTGCGCACAGGACGTAGGTACGCCTAGTTGGGCCGCTGTGGCAGTTGGAAGATGAGCCATGGAAAGGCTCCAAAATCCTTACTATACACTGTACATTTTTTTAGGTGCAAAATTCGATGTCATCGGATCCACTCCAGTCATTGGATTTCGTTAATACACATCTCAACACATAACCACAGGTGCGCACAGGTCGTAGGTACGCCTAGTTGGACCGCTGTGGCAGTTGGAAGATGAGCCATGGAAGGCTCCAAAATCCTTACGTACATGTACATTTTTTTAGGTGAAAAATTCGATGTCGTCGGATCCACTCCAGTCTTTGGATTTCGTTAATACACATCTCAACACATAACCACAGGTGCGCACAGGTCGTACTTACGCCTAGTTGGGCCGCTGTGGCAGTTGGAAGATGAACCATGGAAGGCTCCAAAATCCTTACTATACACTGTACATTTTTTTAGGTGAAAAATTCGATGTCGTCGGATCCACTCCAGTCTTTGGATTTCGTTAATACACATCTCAACACATAACCACAGGTGCGCACAGGTCGTAGGTACGCCTAGTTGGACCGCTGTGGCAGTTGGAAGATGAGCCATGGAAGGCTCCAAAATCCTTACTATACACTGTTCATTTTTTTAGGTGAAAAATTCGATGTCGTCGGATCCACTCCAGTCTTTGGATTTCGTTAATACACATCTCAACACATAACCACAGGTGCGCACAGGTCGTAGGTACGCCTAGTTGGGCCGCTGTGGCAGTTGGAAGATGAGCCATGGAAAGGCTCCAAAATCCTTACTATACACTGTACATTTTTTTTAGGTGCAAAATTCGATGTCATCGGATCCACTCCAGTCATTGGATTTCGTTAATACACATCTCAACACATAACCACAGGTGCGCACAGGTCGTAGGTACGCCTAGTTGGACCGCTGTGGCAGTTGGAAGATGAGCCATGGAAGGCTCCAAAATCCTTACTATACACTGTACATTTTTTTAGGTGAAAAATTCGATGTCGTCGGATCCACTCCAGTCTTTGGATTTCGTTAATGCACATCTCAACACATAACCACAGGTGCGCACAGGACGTAGGTACGCCTAGTTGGGCCGCTGTGGCAGTTGGAAGATGAGCCATGGAAAGGCTCCAAAATCCTTACTATACACTGTACATTTTTTTAGGTGCAAAATTCGATGTCATCGGATCCACTCCAGTCATTGGATTTCGTTAATACACATCTCAACACATAACCACAGGTGCGCACAGGTCGTAGGTACGCCTAGTTGGACCGCTGTGGCAGTTGGAAGATGAGCCATGGAAGGCTCCAAAATCCTTACTATACACTGTACATTTTTTTAGGTGAAAAATTCGATGTCGTCGGATCCACTCCAGTCTTTGGATTTCGTTAATACACATCTCAACACATAACAACAGGTGCGCACAGGTCGCAGGTATGCCTAGTTGGGCCGCTATGGCAGTTGGAAGATGAGCCATGGAAGGCTCCAAAATCCTTACTATACACTGTACATTTTTTTTGGGTGAAAAATTCGGTGTCGTCGGATCCACTCCAGTCTTTGGATTTCGTTAATACACATCTCAACACATAACCACAGGTGCGCACAGGTCGTAGGTACGCCTAGTTGGGCCGCTGTGGCAGTTGGAAGATGAGCCATTGAAGGCTCCAAAATCCTTACTATACACTGTACATTTTTTTAGGTGAAAAATTCGATGTCGTCGGATCCACTCCAGTCTTTGGATTTCGTTAATGCACATCTCAACACATAACCACAGGTGCGCACAGGTCGTAGGTACGCCTAGTTGGGCCGCTGTGGCAGTTGGAAGATGAGCCATGGAAAGGCTCCAAAATCCTTACTATACACTGTACATTTTTTTAGGTGAAAAATTCGATGTCGTCGGATCCACTCCAGTCTTTGGATTTCGTTAATAGACATCTCAACACTAAACCACAGGTGCGCACAGGTCGTAGGTATGCCTAGTTGGGCCGCTATGGCAGTTGGAAGATGAGCCATGGAAGGCTCCAAAATCCTTACTATACACTGTACATTTTTTTAGGTGAAAAATTCGAGGTCGTCGGATCCACTCCAGTCTTTGGATTTCGTTAATACACATCTCAACACATAACCCCAGGTGCGCACAGGTCGTAGGTACGCCTAGTTGGGCCGCTGTGGCAGTTGGAAGAAGAGCCATGGAAAGGCTCTAAGATCCTTACTATACACTGTACATTTTTTTATTTGAAAAATTCGATGTCGTCGGATCCACTCCAGTCTTTGGATTTCGTTAATACACATCTCACCACATAACCACAGGTGCGCACAGGTCGTAGGTACGCCCAGTTGGGCCGCTGTGGCAGTTGGAAGATGAGCCATGGAAGGCTCCAAAATCCTTACACACACTGTACATTTTTTTAGGTGAAAAATTCGATGTCGTCGGATCCACTCCAGTCTTTGGATTTCGTTAATACACATCTCAACACATAACCACAGGTGCGCACAGATCGTAGGTACGCCTAGTTGGGCCGCTGTGGCAGTTGGAAGATGAGCCATGGAAAGGCTCCAAAATCCTTACTATACACTGTACATTTTTTTAGGTGAAAAATTCGATGTCGTCGGATCCACTCCAGTCTTTGGATTTCATTAATACACATCTCAACACATAACCACAGGTGCGCACAGATCGTAGGTACGCCTAGTTGGGCCGCTGTGGCAGTCGGAAGATGAGCCATGGAAGGCTCCAAAATCCGTACTATACACTGTACATTTTTTTAGGTGAAAAATTCGATGTCGTCGGATCCACTCCAGTCTTTGGATTTCGTTAATAGACATCTCAACACATAACCACAGGTGCGCACAGGTCGTAGGTACGCCTAGTTGGGCCGCTATGGCAATTGGAAGATGAGCCATGGAAGGCTCCAAAATCCTTACTGTACATATTTTTAGGTGAAAAATTCGATGTCGTCGGATCCACTCCAGTCTTTGGATTTCGTTAATACACATCTCAACACATAACCCCAGGTGCGCACAGGTCGTAGGTACGCCAAGTTGGGCCGCTGTGGCAGTTGGAAGAAGAGCCATGGAAAGGCTCTAAGATCCTTACTATACACTGTACATTTTTTTAGGTGGAAAATTCGATGTCGTCGGATCCACTCCAGTCCTTGGATTTCGTTAATACACATCTTAACACATAACCACAGGTGCGCACAGGTCGTAGGTACGCCTAGTTGGGCCGCTGTGGCAGTTGGAAGATGAGCCATGGAAGGCTCCAAAATCCGTACTATACACTGTACATTTTTTTAGGTGAAAAATTCGATGTCGTCGGATTCACTCCAGTCTTTGGATTTCGTTAATACACATCTCAACACATAACCCCAGGTGCGCACAGGTCGTAGGTACGCCTAGTTGGGCCGCTGTGGCAGTTGGAAGAAGAGCCATGGAAAGGCTCTAAGATCCTTACTATACACTGTACATTTTTTTAGGTGAAAAATTCGATGTCGTCGGGTCCACTCCAGTCTTTGGATTTCGTTAATACACATCTCAACACATAACCACAGGTGCGCACAGATCGTAGGTACGCCTAGTTGGGCCGCTGTGGCAGTTGGAAGATGAGCCATGGAAAGGCTCCAAAATCCTTACTATACACTGTACATTTTTTTAGGTGGAAAATTCGATGTCGTCGGATCCACTCCAGTCCTTGGATTTCGTTAATACACATCTTAACACATAACCACAGGTGCGCACAGGTCGTAGGTACGCCTAGTTGGGCCGCTGTGGCAATTGGAAGATGAGCCATGGAAGGCTCCAAAATCCTTACTGTACATTTTTTTAGGTGAAAAATTCGAGGTCGTCGGATCCACTCCAGTCTTTGGATTTCGTTAATACACATCTCAACACATAACCCCAGGTGCGCACAGGTCGTAGGTACGCCTAGTTGGGCCGCTGTGGCAGTTGGAAGAAGAGCCATGGAAAGGCTCTAAGATCCTTACTATACACTGTACATTTTTTTTAGGTGAAAAATTCGATGTCGTCGGGTCCACTCCAGTCTTTGGATTTCGTTAATACACATCTCAACACATAACCACAGGTGCGCACAGATCGCAGGTACGCCTAGTTGGGCCGCTGTGGCAGTTGGAAGATGAGCCATGGAAAGGCTCCAAAATCCTTACTATACACTGTACATTTTTTTAGGTGAAAAATTCGATGTCGTCGGATCCACTCCAGTCTTTGGATTTCGTTAATAGACATCTCAACACATACCCACAGGTGCGCACAGGTCGTAGGTACGCCTAGTTGGGCCGCTATGGCAGTTGGAAGATGAGCCATGGAAGGCTCCAAAATCCTTACTATACACTGTACATTTTTTTAGGTGAAAAATTCGAGTTCGTCGGATCCACTCCAGTCTTTGGATTTCGTTAATACACATCTCAACACATAACCCCAGGTGCGCACAGGTCGTAGGTACGCCTAGTTGGGCCGCTGTAGCAGTTGGAAGAAGAGCCATGGAAAATCTCCAAAATCCTTACTATACACTGTAAATTTTTTTAGGTGAAAAATTCGATGTCGTCGGTTCCACTCCAGCCTTTGGATTTCGTTAATACACATCTCAACACATAACCGCAGGTGCGCACAGGTCGTAGGTACGCCTAGTAGGGCCGCTGTGGCAGTTGGAAGATGAGCCATGGAAAGGCTCCAAAATCCTTACTATACACTGTAAATTTTTTAGGTGAAAAATTCGATGTCGTCGGATCCACTCCAGTCTTTGGATTTCGTTAATACACATCTCAACACATAACCACAGGTGCGCACAGGTCGTAGGTACGCCTAGTTGGGCCGCTGTGGCAGTTGGAAGAAGAGCCATGGAAAGGCTCCAAAATCCTTACTATACACTGTACATTTTTTTAGGTGAAAAATTCGATGTCGTCGGATCCACTCCAGTCTTTGGATTTCGTTAATAGACATCTCAACACATAACCACAGGTGCGCACAGGTCGTAGGTACGCCTAGTTGGGCCGCTGTGGCAGTTGGAAGAAGAGCCATGGAAAGGCTCCAAAATCCTTACTATACACTGTAAATTTTTTTAGGTGAAAAATTCGATGTCGTCGGGTCCACTCCAGTCTTTGGATTTCGTTAATACACATCTCACCACATAACCACAGGTGCGCACAGGTCGTAGGTATGCCCAGTTGGGCCGCTGTGGCAGTTGGAAGATGAGCCATGGAAGGCTCCAAAATCCTTACACACACTGTACATTTTTTTAGGTGAAAAATTCGATGTCGTCGGATCCACTCCAGTCTTTGGATTTCGTTAATACACATCTCAACACATAACCACAGGTGCGCACAGATCGTAGGTACGCCTAGTTGGGCCGCTGTGGCAGTTGGAAGATGAGCCATGGAAAGGCTCCAAAATCCTTACTATACACTGTACATTTTTTTAGGTGAAAAATTCGATGTCGTCGGATCCACTCCAGTCTTTGGATTTCATTAATACACATCTCAACACATAACCACAGGTGCGCACAGATCGTAGGTACGCCTAGTTGGGCCGCTGTGGCAGTCGGAAGATGAGCCATGGAAGGCTCCAAAATCCGTACTATACACTGTACATTTTTTTAGGTGAAAAATTCGATGTCGTCGGATCCACTCCAGTCTTTGGATTTCGTTAATAGACATCTCAACACATAACCACAGGTGCGCACAGGTCGTAGGTACGCCTAGTTGGGCCGCTATGGCAATTGGAAGATGAGCCATGGAAGGCTCCAAAATCCTTACTGTACATATTTTTAGGTGAAAAATTCGATGTCGTCGGATCCACTCCAGTCTTTGGATTTCGTTAATACACATCTCAACACATAACCCCAGGTGCGCACAGGTCGTAGGTACGCCAAGTTGGGCCGCTGTGGCAGTTGGAAGAAGAGCCATGGAAAGGCTCTAAGATCCTTACTATACACTGTACATTTTTTTAGGTGAAAAATTCGATGTCGTCGGGTCCACTCCAGTCTTTGGATTTCGTTAATACACATCTCAACACATAACCACAGGTGCGCACAGATCGTAGGTACGCCTAGTTGGGCCGCTGTGGCAGTTGGAAGATGAGCCATGGAAAGGCTCCAAAATCCTTACTATACACTGTACATTTTTTTAGGTGGAAAATTCGATGTCGTCGGATCCACTCCAGTCCTTGGATTTCGTTAATACACATCTTAACACATAATCCCAGGTGCGCACAGGTCGTAGGTACGCCTAGTTGGGCCGCTGTGGCAGTTGGAAGATGAGCCATGGAAGGCTCCAAAATCCGTACTATACACTGTACATTTTTTTAGGTGAAAAATTCGATGTCGTCGGATCCACTCCAGTCTTTGGATTTCATTAATACACATCTCAACACATAACCACAGGTGCGCACAGATCGTAGGTACGCCCTAGTTGGGCCGCTGTGGGCAGTCCGGAAGATGAGCCATGGAAAGGCTCCAAAATCCTTACTATACACTGTACATTTTTTTGGGTGAAAAATTCGATGTCGTCGTATCCACTCCAGTCTTTGGATTTCGTTAATAGACATCTCAACACATAACCACAGGTGCGCACAGGTCGTAGGTACGCCTAGTTGGGCCGCTATGGCAATTGGAAGATGAGCCATGGAAGGCTCCAAAATCCTTACTGTACATATTTTTAGGTGAAAAATTCGATGTCGTCGGATCCACTCCAGTCTTTGGATTTCGTTAATACACATCTCAACACATAACCCCAGGTGCGCACAGGTCGTAGGTACGCCTAGTTGGGCCGCTGTGGCAGTTGGAAGAAGAGCCATGGAAAGGCTCTAAGATCCTTTACTATACACTGTACATTTTTTTAGGTGGAAAAATTCGATGTCGTCGGATCCACTCCAGTCCTTGGATTTCGTTAATACACATCTTAACACATAACCACAGGTGCGCACAGGTCGTAGGTACGCTAGTTGGGGCCGCTGTGGCAGTTGGAAGATGAGCCATGGAAGGCTCCAAAATCCGTACTATACACTGTACATTTTTTTAGGTGAAAAATTCGATGTCGTCGGATCCACTCCAGTCTTTGGATTTCATTAATACACATCTCAACACATAACCACAGGTGCGCACAGATCGTAGGTACGCCTAGTTGGGCCCGCTGTGGCAGTCGGAAGATG